>JAXCGZ010003969.1:105000-111645 GCA_037179515.1 Halocaridina rubra
ATAGAGAAAATGTTTGGTTTATTGTCCCATTCGTCATGGCTTTTGCTAATTGTAAGCAGTATAGAATTTGGAATACTACCAAAACACGTACGTGCATTTAGAGAAGTAAGTTATATGGCATTATCTAATGTACACTTAATTGGAACAGGTAATTATTATCACGATAAAGGACCTTTCCAGGAAATCTGAAAACATTCTTAGTTCTTGGAATTAGTTCAGTCTGAAAGCTTGTACAATATATATATATATATATATATATATATATATATATATATATATATATATATATATATATATATATATATATATATATATATATATATATATATATATATATATATATATATATATATATATTATATATATATATATATATACCCAATTGAGTTCAATACTTAAAATTCTCTGGCTTCTTTTTTTATACTACCATCTATCTATCGCTACTCTTTCTTTTTGCTTAAAACTATGAGAGAATTTAGCATATACTATTTCTTCGCTTAGCGACTTCCAATGTTCACTTATTTTTACTTTAAAGAACTTCCTTACATCCTGCATTGAAGCTCTCACGAAGCCTCAAGCAATGACTGCCAGTTCTAGAGCCACCCATATCAAGCTATTGCTCAGTCTACTCATCGCTATCAAATCCATGAAAAAAAAAATTAAAACCGTTGCCATACACCCTCTCTTTCGTCTAGCTTCAGAAGATTGGAGGTCTAACTCCTAGGCAAAAGTTCACATCTATGTGAATATGGATATACATAGGCTATGGTGGCGGGTACTTCATCAAAGAATAGACCCAATGCATTCCCTGCGTGTCGCAAGAGGCGACTAAAAGTGGACGGGGCGAGGGGACTGGAAATCCCCCCCTTGGATTAACCTCCTGCGAGATGTCAAAGAAGAAGAGGAGTAGAGGGGAGAACAACTTCTCCCCAAAGTCTAGTTTTAGGGTGTCTAAATGTGCGTGGTTGTAGTACGATAGAGAGCAAAAGATGTGAGATTGGATATATTGTTTGGTAGGAGGAGGATGGATGTATTGGCATTGTGTGAGACGAAGATGAAAGGAAAAGGAGAAGTGGCATTTGGTGATGTGACAGGTAGGGTGTCTGGGGTTGAAAGGGGAAGAGCGAGAGAAGGTGTGGCATTATTGCTGAGTGAGTGGATGGTAAATAAGGTAGTGGAATGGGAAGAAGTATCATCTAGGCTAATGTGGGTGAGGGCTAGGATAGGTAGGGAATGTTGAGCTCTTGTTAGTGCGTATGGGCCAGGATGTGAGAGAAGTGAGGAAGAGCGGGATGAATTCTGGAATGACTTAACTAGGTGTGTGGATGGTCTGAGTAGAAGGAACTATGTAGTTGTGTTGGGTGACTTGAATGTCAGAGTGGGTGATGGAGAGGTAGAAGGTGTTGTAGGAAAGTATGGGGTGCCAGGTGGGAATAAGAGTGACGAGAGACTGGTAGATATGTGTGTGGAGCAAGAGTTGGTGATAGGTAATAGTTTTTTCAAGAAGAAATTAATAAATAAGTATACATGGATGAGAGTGGCAAATGGAAGAGTGAAAGAAAGAGCCTTGATGGATTATGTGTTGGTAGCAAAGAGCATGATTGGTAGAGTGAAAGATGTGCATGCATTTAAGGGTGTGGCTGCTGGGATGTCTGATCATCTTTTGGTTGAAGCAAAAGTGGTAGTAGCAAAAGAGTGGGGATATAGAGTGGGGGGATGTAGAAGGGAAATGGTGAAGGTGGAAAAGTTGAAATGGCCAGAGAAGAGACAGGAATATCAGGACAGGTTGAAAGTGGCATATGACAGGGTGAAAGAAAGAGAAGTTGGGGAGTTAGAGGAGGAATGTTGGTTGATGAAAGAATGTTTTGTGGGACATGCAAGTGTTGTGTGTGGAAAGAGGTTTGTTTTAGGTGGCATGAGTAGGGGCAGCGAGTGGTGGAATGAAGGGGTAAAAATGAAAGTGGAAGAGAAAAAAAGGCTTTTGAGGAATGGCTGCAGTGTAACAGTAGGGAGAAGTATGAAAGGTATAGGGAGAACAGAAGGTAGAGCAAGAGAAGAGGTTGGCAAATGTTAGGTGGGGACAGGATTTTAGTAGGTCATATGAGAAGAATAAAAAGAAGTTTTGGAAAGAAGTGAAGAGAGTAAGGAACGATGGATCGAGGATGGAAGAGAGAGTGAAAGATGTGAATGGACAGATGTTAAGAGGGAACGATGCAAGGAAAAGATGGGCAGAATATTTTGAGTGCTTGCTGAATGTTTAGGAAGATAGAGAGGCAGCTATAGTGTCAGTGGGGGGTGTTCAAGTGCCAGTAATGGGAGATGAAAATGAAAGAGAGATTACAAGAGAGGAGTTGAAAAGGGCATTGTATGAAGCAAAAGCAGGTAAAGCACCTGGAATGGATGGTGTGATACCGGAAATGTTGAAAGAAGGGGGTGTGACTGCATTGGAATGGTTAGAGAGAGTGCTTAATATATGCTTTATGTTGTCAATAGTGCCAGTGGAATGGGTGATTGCTTGTATAGTGCCCCTATACAAAGGTAAGGGAGATGTGTATGAATGCAGTAATTTTAGGGGTATAAGTTTGTTGAGTGTGGTAGGAAAAGTGTATGGGAGGATACTGGTTAATAGGATTAGGGATAAGACAGAAAATGTGATCGCGGAAGTGCAGAGTGGTTTTAGGAGAGGTAGAGGTTGTACAGATCAGATTTTTATAGTTAGGCAGTTATGTGAGAAATACTTAGCAAAGGGTAAGGATGTGTATTTTACATTTTTGGATCTGGAGAAAGCATATGATCGAGTTGATAGAGAGGCAATGTGGAATGTTTTGAGGTTATATGGAATTAATGGTAAACTGTTGCATGCAGTGAAGAGTTTGTATGAGGGCAGTAGAGCTTGTGTTAGGGTAGGGAATGAAGTGAGCGAGTGGTTACCAGTGAGTGTGGGACTGAAACAGGGATGTGTGATGTCACCATGGCTGTTCAATTTGTATATTGATCAAATCGTAAGAGAGGTGAATGAGCGAGTGCGTGGTCGAAGTTTGAGAATGGTAGATGGGGATGATAACAAGTGGGAGCTGAATCAGTTGCTGTTTCTAGATGATACTGTAGTGGTGGCAGATTCAGAGGAGAAGCTGTGTCAGTTAGTGTCAGAATTTGGAATGGTGTGTGAGAGAAGGAAGTTGCGAGTGAATGTGGGAAAGAGTAAGGTCATTAGGTGTACGAGAAATGAGGATGGTGCTGGATTGAATGGTATGTTGAATGGAGAGACACTTGAGGAAGTTGACCAGTGTAAGTATTTAGGCTCGGTTAAAGCTGCAAATGGTGGAGTGGAAACAGATGTGTGTCACAGAGTGAATGAAGGATGTAAAGTGTTGAGTGCGCCGAAAGGAGTGATGAAGAATAGAGGGTTGGAAATGAATGTTAAGAAAGTTTTGTATGAGAAAGTGGTTGTGCCAACTGTGATGTATGGATCAGAGTTATGGGGTATGAAAGTAAGTGAGAGACGGAAGCTAAATGTGTTTGAGATGAAATGCCTGAGGAGTATGATTGGTGTATCTCGGCTGGATAGGGTTAGGAAGGAAGTAGTGAGAGCAAGAACGGGTGTGAGGAGAGAAATTGCAGCCAGAGTAGTTATGAATGTTCTGAGATGGTTTGGCCATGTGGAAAGGATGGATGATGAAAGACTGCTGAAAAAGATGATGAATGCGAGAGTTGATGGGAGAAATGCTAGACTGAGGCCTAGGTTTGGATGGATGGATGGAGTAAGGACAGCCCTGAATGATAGGAGGATGGACGTGAGGGAAGCAAGTGAGTGTGCTAGGAATAGGAATGAGTGGCGAGCAATTGTGACGCAGCTCTGATGGGCATCTGCTGTTACCACGGGGCGCATCTTACAGAGGTAGCCCTGTGGTAGGGGCAGTAGGGGAGTTGGCAGTTGTGAAGCGACACAGGTTGTGGAAGTGCCGGGAGGATGGGCTGTGGCACTCCAGCAGTGCCATCTGAACGGTCGCTAGCTCCCTCGTCATTGCCCATAGAGCAAAGTATTCCCCTTATTGTTTTGTTTTTCTTTGATGTCGGCTACCCCCCAATTAAAGGGGGAAACAACCAAGGTAGATAGAATAATGAAATTAAATAGAAAATGCCTGTTTAACAAATTACCAGCATGGATATATTCTCATCTTTGGAGGGAACCCGTAAGAAGAGTGGATATTCCTTGTCCTAAAAACTACAGTACTCCACAAGCAAATTCTGCACTCACTAGAATAAGGGTAAGCCCGTCGAGCTGGGGGACTGGGCAAATCTTTACTTATGGGCATTAGGATAAGCAACAGAGAATTAGAGAATTCTATATTATATAGACCTAGACAACTATGCTCTTATATTTACAATGCTTAGGGATTTCTGTACTTAGGAACACTCAGGGAAGCAATCTTAGAGAATTCTATACTTCGGACTTTTAGAGAATTTTATGCTCACTAGAAAGAGGGTAAGAGAGCATAGGAATTACTACTTATGAGACACAGAGTATTCTGTACTAAGAAGCTTGCCTACTTATGAGACTTAGTGAATACTGTACTTACGAGATGGAGGGTCAACCTATCGAGCAAAAGACTTTAGAGAATATTCTGCTTACTACTTACGAAGCAGAGGGGTGAGCCTATATGACTAAAGACTTGAGGGCATTCTATACTGCACTGTCTTAGAGGGAGCAGTACTTACGAGGCAGAGGGTGAGCTTGTCGAGCGAGTAGAGTTTGTACGAGAGCTTTTGTTGTTGACCCCAGGAACTCGGTGCGCTCTTCTGTGACTAGCATCTTTAGAGGGCATCCCTTGGTACATCCTTCCATCACTGGGACTGTGCGCAATTTTTCTGTAAAAAAGAAATAAATGGTATTGTACATACGTATGTATATGCATACTTATATCAGACGCAAAATAAATAATATGAAGCATACATAAATACACACACACACATACATAAATACACACATACATACCTACATACGCACGTACATAGAAACATACATGCAAATGCGTGATTGTATATGTATGTTACCATATATTAGATATAAGGATGTATTTCATAGTCATAGATTTTTATTGCCAAATATTTAGAATACATACATGAGTAAATATATACATTATATTCAGAGGCACTAGCCTGCTGAGCAAGAGCTCCTTGGCAGGCAGTTTAATATACTTTCGCATAATTTAAAGCATGACGGCAATAGTCAACAAAAGCTCCAATATAGCAATCTCATACTTATCTTGTAATGAAACAAAACAGTAGCCTGACCTTAACCTGGACTTAATGATACACAATACTGTATTAATTATTAATCAACAGCTGCTTGATTTTGCCTAGTAAATAAATGCTGTTTGAGTTTCTTTTTAAATAAAGTTGTGCCAGTTATTGTTTTTAAATCTTCTGGTAATGCATTCCAACATTTTGGGCCTAAACAGTGAATAGAAAATTTGTACAAGGTTGTTCTCGGCTGTGGACATATCAAATTTATATTGTTACCTCTGGTTCCATGTTTGTGTTGAATAAAGCTAAATAATTTTCTGTTATCATTAACATCACTATGTATAATAATAAGACAGAAATATTGTATCAAGTAATTAACTTAAGCAAGTTTAGCTCCTTGAATAAAGAGGAAGTTGTCATATTTTCCACTATATGTAATAGTTCTGATCAGTCTTTTCCGAGTTACAAATACATACCTTACAATTGACGGCCAAGTACAACCCCAGATGGACAAACAGTATATAATATGGGGATAACACAGGGAATAGTATATGCTTTTTAAGGCCTCAATTGTCAGGTTATGGCGAATCTTATACAAAATTCCACACGTCTTGGACAGTTTTGAGCAGACAGATTGAATATGATATTTCCAACTTAAATTTTCATCAATAATTACTCCTAAAAATTTCTTACAAGCAACTCTTTTAACTTCATAGCTATTCATATTAACTTGACCAATATTGTGTACTACAGATCTATTTTGAAATAAGATATAGTCAGTTTTGGAAACATTTAGCTTTAATTTATTAACAGAGACCCAGTTGTTAATTTTTTCTAGTTCACTATTTAAAACAGAATGCAAGTGGGCAAGGTTATTATCATGCAAGAGAAGGTTGGTGTCACCTGCATAAAGAATATATTTGAATTTATTACTAGCATTGGAAATATCATTTATGTAAACTAAAAATAACAATGGGCCCAGTATTGATCCCTGTGGTACTCCCCTCTCAATACTTTGCAACAAAGATGCTTTCCCATTACAATATACGGCTTGTTTTCTATTTTTCAAGTAGCTCTTAAATAACTGTAATGTTGTTCCTCTAATACCCACACAAGTTAGTTTTTCTATTAGTGTATCATGGTCTAATGAGTCAAATGCTTTGGACAAGTTTAGGAAAACCCTGCAACAAAGTTTTTATTTTCCAAATTTTGATAAACATCACTTGTAAAGTTCATTATTGCTTTTTCAGTGGTCTTATTATTACGGAATCCGTATTGATTTTCGGATAATAGGTTGAACTTTTCAAGGAATTCTTTAAGTCTGTGAACAATCGCTTTTTCAAACACTTTACTTAAGGACGGTAAGATTGATATAGGTCTATAGTTATTTTCATCATC
>JAXCGZ010003970.1:0-42500 GCA_037179515.1 Halocaridina rubra
GGTATCTATCAGTTACCTCAGTTTAACACTTTTAAGGATTTTCTCAAGAAAAAAGATACAAACTATCTCAAGAATTTATCCTCGACAAAGCTGGCGACCAAGAAGTTATTGAACTCATTGCTTGAATTGCAGGTAATCAGTCACTCATTATTACGTGGCTCAGACTATTGTGCAATGCATTATTTTTTCTAGCTTGGCTTCGATATAAAATGAACTGTTGGTTTGGTTATTTTCACTGGTGTATAGAAAGTGCAAATATGGTGGAATATGGATGTTTTATTTTTATCCTTGGTTGTGGTTAAGCTGTTCAATATAGAAGAAACGCTCCCCTCTCTTCCATGTGTGAGTGTATGCATTTATGTGTATGTACTGTGACTGTATGTGTGCCTGCATATTTGAACGTATATGTGTGTTTATTTATGTGTATATTGGACAATAAGATGTCGCTGGATTGCATAATAATTAAATATGAAATATGGTGTGTGTGTGTGTGTGTGTTTGCATTTATGTGTGTACCTCCATATTTGTTTATATGTGTGTGTATATATTGGGAAGTAATATTTAGTTTAAATGCGTAATCATTGATTGTAAAATATGGTCGATATCTCATCCAGGGGCCAAATATATTTCATGAAATGAGAACATTCTTGAGGAGTCTTAGAAATTTTTAGATGGATGTTTTTCATGTTATGATAGGCTTAAGATTTTGCATCATAATGATTTTCTATAGGCTCTATATACTTTTAATTGTCCAGCTAAGTTATTGAAGCTTCCACTAAGAAAATGTTTGAGTATTACTTGACTATTTTTATTTTTTTTTTCTTCAGAAAATTCTTTTGCGAGAAAACCCTGAAACTGCAAGCATTTTCACTTCAGAAAATGACACTGCAGAAGGTGAAAGGTTAGTACAGTTGTAGAATGTATTTGGTATTCAGTGACTGTTGTTTCTAGCTGAATTATATATTGTTTTATATAAGTAACATATCTAGTATCAACTTTTTTCAATGATATTACACACTCCCCAACTTATGAACAAGTTAAGTTCCAGAAGTCTGTTCGTAGTCAGAATTGTTTGTAAGTTGTGTTTATATAAAGAAAAGTACTGCACATCATAAAGACACTTAAATACTACACGAAACATAAAGTATACATTATTAACGAAATTTAATTCAGTATTAATATTGTAATAATACTGTACAGTGCAGTAATACATACATTAATACATGGGTAGATAATGGGCAGGTTTTTGTTTATATCTGTGAATGTTTGTAACTCGGTTGTTCGTAAGTAGGAGATCTTCTGTATTTAGAAATGCAATTTTACTTATTTTTGGGGTAAATAAATAGCAAGAATTTGTTGTACTTTATGTTCATCCTGTGTTTTGTAACAAACTTGCTTTATCTCTTCATTTATAAGACCATATTGTATCAATAAATTTACGATATCATTAGAACGAAAGAAAATGGCCTTGTAACCAACATGACAAGCGATGGAGGTGACCCCATATGATGACTGTCTATAAAGCTAATGAAGGAAAAGGGAAGAAGTAGTCAGAATGATTCTGCTCTGCCTCCTATTCTTGGCGAATTTTAGGAGGGGACTAACAAGGATATTCTTATGAGGGGGGCAGAAAGATTTCCGATCTCATTCACCCTTGGAATATTGGCAACACTGCGTACAAAGCTCTTTATATAACCTGTGCGGTACAGGTATTATATTCTATCAATAATCTGAATTTTCCAAATCTGGGGAAATTTCCATGTTGTTTTTGTTGTTTTTTATAGAATATAATAAGTGATAGAGTTTGACATGAGTAGTTGAACAGTTTTCTCTTATGTTTTCTTAATTTGGCCACATAAGTGTTTTATAATTCTTTGATCACAAATATCTCTCATAATATTTTTTTTTGTCTCTATAGAACTTCTAAACGAACATTCTTTTCCATCAGTTTTATTAATCTGTCTTTATACGGGATCACTGTTTTTGATGAGTGACTTTGACTTTCCTCAGTGACCTGTCATGGTGGTATCCTGGCCCTTCATTCATATCTGATGCTATGCTGTCTCAACATATTTGTGAATTAATGTCTTGAGGTCATGAGGTAGAGAGACTGTGTGAATCAGAAGAGTCAACTAATTACCGACAGTCCTTTTCTCCTGGAACAGCTCATAAAAGGAACGAGAATAAGCAGGGTTTAACAAAGCCCACCTGTTTGCCGTGTCTTTTTATTCAATACTGTTCCTTAGTTTGATACATTTGGTTACCAGGGCAAAGTGGCACTGTTCATGACTCTAAGTCATCAGATCGAGGGTGTGAGGCTCGCTACAGTCTGAGGTTAGAAAGGACATTCACTCAGGGTAATGATCACACCTGCCAAAGCAAAGTTCTTACTCAAGAAGGGACCGACCTAGCCCTTAATAGAAAAGGGAGTCTTTGATGTAAAACCGATCAGTTTGATGCATTTAGATATGGCATTATATAGAAACTTAGAAATAAGTACTTGAATATTGTATTAAAAACACAACAAAATCATAATGACCATTTCATTGTTTATCTAGTGGTGACGAGATGGATGACAAAGAGGATGAGGACGCTGAGAAAGGGGAGGTCGTTGTTAAACGAAGCAGCAAGAGAAAGCTGAGCCTGGAAGAGTATGAAAATATTTTGAACAAGAGACACGCAGCTCTGACGCCATTTAGAAATGAAACTATCAACAGGTTCGTATCTGCATTATATTCCCTTTCTCATTCCTTATTCAGTACTAGTAATTCTGATGATATATTGCGTATTTGTTTTAGAATCTTCCTCTTTTTTTTCATTGTCTATTAGACATTGTAGACGATGGTAGCCAAGTGGTCAGATCGTTCGACTCTGGGTCGACAGACCTGCAACCAAGACCACTGTAGGATGCTGGGAAGGGTATCCACTCTTAATTCCCCAGCTCCACTCTGTGTCCAGCCCCCATAATGGGGATTAATAGAGACACATGAAACCTGGATTATTATTAGATATGTTGTACATGGATAATTAAAGCAGAATTTCAAGTAAAAACCTTCAGAAACGTTTGCTGCATATCATCATGCCTAAATAATTTTTTACATGATTGTTTTGAATAGTGGTACCAGAATTTGTGAACATTTTGCTTGAAAATATGTTAATTGAATGTTGTATTGTAGAACACTTTTCGGGTTAAACAGGTAATGTAATTACTTGTTCTAATTTTGCTGTTATGAATGAACAGTTTAAAGAGAACTGGGGACTTGAGTATTTTAATTTTGCACTCATATATTTGTATTTTTTAAGAGTAGAGCCTTCTGTAAAACGAAATTTCTTATAACTGTTTGAAGTACTGTGTACTTAAAGTTTTCACTAAATTACTTTGCTATGTTAATATATGAAGATTGCTATGCCAGGTAGTGGGGAGAAGGAATGCCACCCATATTTTTTTTGCCGCAAAGGGAGTGTGGCAAAAATTCTTCATTCGTGTTCCTGTGTCGTAAAAGTCGACAGAATGGGGTTGAGGGAGGGACAGGGAAGCCCCTCCTCCTTAGTCTCTTCCTGCAAATACTCTGGGTATTTTGCCTTTATTCAGCCACTCCCTTTACAAGGGGAATATGGCTTTTTTATGTAGACAGATAGATAGGTTTTCTGTATGACAATGAAGGAAGTTTGTATAAGTAGGAAGTGTAGCGCTGGTAATCCCTCCCTCCCCGTTTGTCGTAAAGAACAGAAGTGGATGGTTTTGCGAAGTGCATAGCATCCTCTCTAGATTCTGCCAACCGTTGTATCAGTCCTGGTGTTGTGTGTGAGAACCATTATTTTTTTTATAGGTGGTACGAAAAGACCAAATTACTCTCCAAGAGCAGAGGTCTTAATAAATTTGGTGGTTTCGAGGTTTCGGCTCTGCAACAGCTGGAAAACGTTCTTAATAACAAAATGCAGCTTATCCAGCGTACTCAGCTGACAGGTGTTACAAGAGGAACTTCTTACCATAAATTAGGACAGTGTGACACAAATGCTAATGGGGTATGTGATAAGTACTTTATCTTTTCAGATGTGTTTTCCAAGTGCTGTCAGCAATGCTTCTTCTTATTCTTCTTCTTCTTCTTCCTCTTCTTTCTTCTTCCTCTTCTTTCTTCTTCTTCCTCTTCTTTTTCCTCTTCTCCCTCTTTTTCCTCTTCTTCATCATCTTTATACGGGTTTGCTGTTTTTGATGAGCCATCTTCACCTGCCTCTGTTGCCTGTCAAGTTGGTATCCAAGCTTTTCTCACATATCGGCTACTCTGCAATCTTGTGATATTTCTTGCTTGTTTGAAACCTTTTTTATTTTATTATTAATATGTTTATACGCCTTGACAATTACACTTTAAATTATAATTTTTCTTGCTCATTGTTTAAAGCTAGCTCTATTTTCTTCACTTTGTGAGTGGAACTTTATATTCTTCTTGTCATATACTCCTGTTACATTATATGATGCTATGATGCTTAATTAATTTTGGAAATGAACATATTCAAGTTCCTTTCAACAAACGTTAGCATTGTATATTTGTCAAATTTCAGGAAGAGGCGGAAAGCTTTGACCCTGAAATCTTCGATGATGGAGACTTCTACTCGAGAGCCCTGGAAGAGATGGTAAAATCAAAAATATCCTTTTCGGACGACATGATGGATGTTTCCAAAAAATGGATCGAGATTCAGAAACTGAGAAAGAAAGCCAAGAGAAAAGTCGACACGAGAGCGAGTAAAGGCCGGAAGCTAAAATATGAGGTTAGACTCAGCCCTGTTATTTCTATCCCTTTAAGCAGCGAATGCTCCATACTTAACGTAACATTGCATTAGAGAAAATGTTTTTGAAGCAAAATTTGGTGTTTTTATTGTTATTATTAATGTTTTTTTAATTTTCTCCTCATTGCGCTACATTCCACTCAAACCAGCAGGGCGCTTGCAGCCGTGAATTTCTGAGACATATTCACCTCTATCGTAACTCATAGATTGGAAATTTCTTCCTCCTGTCTTCCCTAACTCTTATGACCTCTCTGATCTGTTTTTGTCTCATTACCTAATCCTGCCATGTTTCTAGGGCCTCAAGACTTTGAAACTTGTTACAGCCTGTCTTCTTATTGTTTGTCATGCTATCTGCCTTGTCCTGAAGCTGCTACTTTTTCTTTCTCAGTGTTTTCTTGGTTCCCGAACCTGGTGTAGGCAGTTTTCTTTGCCCGTCCCTATGTCACACACATACACACATTTTATGATGAGGTAAGCCAAATCTTACAGGAAAGAGAGGGCTGGGCAGATTGCATATTCCTAGACTTCCAGAAAGCGTTTGACACTGTTCCACATGGGAGACTTATTAGGAAGCTGCAATCAATGGCTAGAATAGGTGGAAATGTCTTGGAATGGATAAAAACTTACTTAGAAGGAAGGGAACAGAGGGTTAGAGTAAGACACTCAGTGTCTGAATGGAGAAGAGTTAGTATTGGAGTTCCACAGGGTTCAGTTTTAGGGCCACTTTTGTTCCTTGTATATGTAAATGACCTACCAGAGTCTGTAAATTCATTCATGAATATGTTTGCAGATGATGCAAAGATTGTGAAGAAAGTAAAAAACGAGAACAATGGTAGAGAACTTCAGGAGGATCTAAATAATCTGCATGAGTGGTCAGAAAAGTGGCTAATGAAATTCAATACCTCAAAATGTAAGGTAATGAGAATGGGTACAAGTGCAAGAAGGCCCAAGCTTGACTACTCGGTGGCTGGAGTACAACTTCAAAAGACAGAAAATGAGAGAGATCTAGGAGTAAACATACTGGCAGATTTGTCTCCAGAAATACATATAAATGGCGTAGTAAGGGCAGCATATGCATTCTTATCAAATGTAAGGGTAGCCTTCAGGCACATGGACAAGGAAATGTTCAGAAATATTTATGTAACCTATGTGAGGCCAAAACTCGAATATGCAGCCCCCTTTTGGAATCCGCACTTGAAAAAGCACATAGCTAAGCTTGAAAAAGTTCAAAGACATGCCACGAAACTGGTGCCAGAAATATGCAATCTCGGTTATGATGAGAGGCTGAGGGAATTAGACTTGCCATCACTCGAAGCTAGAAGAGTAAGGGGGGATATGGTGACAGTCTTTAAATTCCTTCATGGTTATGATAGAGTGGATAGGGATCGATATTTCGATATGGCTGGCTCTAGAACTAGAGGTCATAGTTTGAAGCTTCGTAAGAAAACTTGTTTGCAGGATGTAAGGAAATACTTTTTCAGTGTAAGAGTAGTTGATAATTGGAATTCGCTAAGCGAGGAGGTAGTTAATGCTATCTCAATCCATAGTTTTAAGGACAGGTACGATAAGTATCACTAAGTCTAAAAATGGAACCGATCAGGAGACGGGAAGATACGAGCTTTGGGCTCTTTCCCGTAAACACAATTAGGTAATAACAATTAGGTAATCACAAAAAGGCAAGTGAAAAACTGAAAACGGAGGATGAGATTGCCAAACCTTTACTCCTTTATCTCATTTACTTTACTTTTACAGAATGCAGGGAGTATGAAAGCAGAATTTTTTTATCCCTTACCACTAGGCAGTATTATTGTAAAACATATTGTAAATTGATAGATACCGAGAACTGTAACATAATTAAGAAATCTGTATGTGGGGAGGGACAAGAATATCTCCCCCGTGTTCCCCTGTGTGTTGTAAAAGTCGACAAAGTAGTGCAGAGCGAGGGGACTGGGAACCCCTCCTTTGTATTTTCCTCCCACAAGGAGTCAAGATTACTTGCTTTACTCATCAATCCTCTCCTATAAGGGAGAGTCTGGCTTTTGTGTTTGCTGTAGATAGATACAAGTACTATTAAAAATATAGCTGATAAAGTTTAAATTTCAGGAACAATAACTTTTTTTTTAACTTAAGGTATAAAATTACCTATAGTAAGCATTTATGCTTCTTGAAGACATATTAATACTGGTCACTGTGTATGACATGCATCTTTTATTGATCAGAATAGTAACCTTCATTTAATGTGTCAATATTAGTCCTCAATATGAGGGTGGACACAGACAGACTGGGGTTGGGGAATTAAGACTGGATTCACTTCGTAGCACCCCATGGTGGGCTCGCTGACAGATCAGTCAATCTCCAGTTGAGCAGTGACCACTCACTCACCGTGGTCACGTTTTATGATAATAATGATGGAGTCGATTTTATTTTTATGTGCAAGTTGAATGTAAATTTGTCTTGTGGTTTGAGCTATAGCATATACTGCAACATAAAGACAACATTGTTGATTTCATGTTATGCTTCATTTGATTTTGTATATATATATATATATATATATATATATATATATATATATATATATATATATATATATATATATATATATATATATATATATATATATATATATATATATATATATATATATATATCTATGTAGTCGCCGTGGCTCAGTCGGTAGCGTCTCCGACTCTGAGGCGTCAGGTCGAGGGTTCGCGCCCCGTCATGGTCTGAGGTTAGCAAAGGCATGCACTCAGCGTAAGGATTACATCTGCCGAAACAAGTCCTTCGCAAGAAGGCAACCGTCCTAGCCCTTGGTAGATAAGGGAGTCCGTGACGTAAAACCGGAAATAAAACCGGAAATCTATATATATATATATATATATATATATATATATATATATATATATATATATATATATATATATATATATATATATATATATATATATATATATATATATATATATGTATATATATGTATATATATGTATATATATGTATATATATGTATATATATGTATATATATGTATATATATGTATATATATATATATATATATATATATATATATATATATATATATATATATATATATATATATATATATATATATATATATATATATATATATATATATATATATATATATATATATATATATATATATATATATATATATATATATATATATATATATATATATATATATATATATATATATATATATATATATATATATATATATATATATATATATATATATATATATATATATATATATACATACAGTGATCCTTCGCTGTATCGCGTTTCTTGGCTCGCGATTTCACTGTACCGTGATTTTTTTTGGCAAATTTAGTTTTTCTTTTGGGTATATGCAAAAATATTAAAATATTAAAAAAATAAAGATTTTCAGTATTTTCATTTTTTTTATTGAAAAAAACATATTTCATTATCAAATTGATAAAAAAAAATTATTTCCCAGCCTACGAATAATAAAGCAGTAAAAAATAGTAAAAAACATAAATTTAGATATACAGTATAACTCACAGTATTGCATCATGTGAAATAGTGTCCGATAGTGTACAATGTATTGGGGTCGCAGCTAGGTGAGCTAGCATATATATTTATATTTCCAGTAGTTTCATGATTTTATTGATAAAAAAATGTATTTCTTAGCCTAAGAATAATAAAACAGTAAAAAACAGTAAAAGACATAAATACTAACAGTATTGCACCATGTAAAATACGATACCGGTATCAGCGTTTCGGAAAACGAAAAGGGTCGAACCTACGTAAGATAGTACATATTGAAATTTTCATTATTTTATTGATAAAGCAAGTATTTCCTAGCCTAAGAGTAATTAAACAGTAAAAAATAGTAAAAAACATAAATTTAGATATATAACTGACAATATTAAATAGTAAAAAACATAAATTTAGATGTATAACTCACAGTATTGCATCATGTGAAATAGTGTCCGATAGGGTACAATATATTGGGGTCACACCTACGTGAGCTAGCATATATATTAACATTTCCAGTAGTTTCATGATTTTATTGATAAAAAAACGTATTTCTTAGCCTAAGAATAATAAAACAGTAAAAAATAGTAAAAAACATTAATACTAACAGTATTGCAACATGTAAAATACGATACCGCTATCAGCATTTCGGACAAAGGCTTGCACCATCTTCCATTCTCTTGCCTCACTTGTTCAGTCTAACACACGTGTGTGCCGTTCACGTTGTGCTTATTAATACATTTTGCTTGTGATTTTTTTACTCGCATATTTTAACCTTTGCAATGCCTCCCAAGCATCCTTCATCTTCTACGGCTTCTTGTAGTGAGCCTAAGCAGCAAAGGAAAATGTTAACCATAACAGATAAGGTGAAACTCTTAGATATGTTGAAAGAAGGAAAAAGGTTTACGGATGTCGGCCGCTATTTTGGCCTTAATGAATAACAGCCGTAAAGCTGTTATTGGCTGCGGAATAATTTCCTCTGGCGTCTACAAACTCATTACCACCTCATTCATGGTAAGTTTACCTATCACGTACATATAAATTTACGTTGCATGCTGTTATTTATAAAGTAATGGGTGGTTTTTTAACAGTGTAGGGAGGGTTTATACAGTATAAACGTAAAAATAATTGTAAAATACCTATGTACATGAATATGTCATATAAATTTACGCTTGCATGCTGTTATTTATGAAGTAAAGGGTGGTTTGTTAACAGTACAGGGAGGGTTTATACAGTTTATACGGTGTAAGCGTAAAAATAAATTAAAATATCTATGTACATATAGGCTGATCCTACTCCGCGATTTTCCTGTCTCGCGCCGGGTCCCGGAACCGAACCTTCGCGATAATTGAAGGAACGCTGTATATATATATATATATATATATATATATATATATATATATATATATATATATATATATATATATATATATATATATATATATATATAATTACCTAATTGTGCTTACGGGAAAGAGCCCCAAGCTCGTAATTTCCCGTCTCCTGATCGGTTTCATTTTGTACTTTGTGATACTTATCATACTTGTTCTTAAAACTATGGATTGTGTTAGCACTAACTATCTCCTCTCTTAGCGAATTCCAATCATCAACTATTCTTACACTAAAAAAGTACTTCCTTACATCCTGCAAAGAAGTTTTCTTACGAAGCTTCAAACTATGACCTTTAGTTTTAGTGCCAGCTATATCAAAATATCGATCCCTATCCACTGTGTCATAACCAGGAAGGAATTTAAAAACCGTCACCATATCCCTTTAATCATCTAGCTTCGAGTAATGGTAAATCTAATTCCCTCAGCTTCTCATCATTACTGAGATTGCATATTTCTGGCACCATTTACGTGGCATGTCTTTGAACTATTTCCAGCCAACGACGTGCTTTTTCAAGTGCGTATTCCAAAAGGGGGCTGCATATTCAAGCTTTGGCCTCACATAGGTTGCATAAATATTTCTGAACATTTCCTTGTCCATGTGCCTGAAGGCTACCCTTACATTTGCTAAGAAAGCATATGCTGCCCTTACTGTGCAATTTATATGCATTTTTGGAGACAAATCGGCCAGTATGTTTACTCCTAGATCTCTCTCATTCTCTGTCTCTTGAAGTTGTACTCCTGCCACCGAGTAGTCAAGCTTGAGCCTTCTTACACTTGTACCCATTCTCATTGCCTTACATTTTGAAGTATTGAGTTTTATTAGCCACTTTTTTGACCACTCATGCAGACTATTTAGATCTTCCTGAAGTTCTCTACCATTGTTCTCATTTCTTACTTTCTTCACAATCTTTGCATCATCTGCAGACATATTTATGAATGAAATTACAGACTCTGGTAGGTCATTTACATATACAAGGAACAAAAGTGGCCCTAAAACTTAACCCTGTGGAACTCCACTACTTACTCTTCTCCATTCAGACACAAAGTGTCTTACTCTTACCCTTTGCTCCCTTCCTTCTAAGTATGTTTTTATCCATTTCAAGACATTTTCACCTATTCTTGCCATTGCTTGCAGCTTCTTAATAATTCTCCCTTGTGGAACAGTGTCAAATGCTTTCTGGAAGTTTAGGAATATGCAGTCTGACCAACCGTCTCTCTCCTGTAAGATTCGGCTTACCTCGTCATAAAATTCTAATAAGTTTGTTACTGTTGATCTACCTTTTCTGAAGCCAAGTTGTCTCACTAACAAAAGTTTAAGGATTCCAAGTGAAGAGAGATATGTTTCCTTAGTAGTTTCTCCATAACTTTGTAAATATGCTGGCCAAAGAAACAGGTCTCTAATACCAGCCCATGAGCTTCTATTTCTGCAGTCTGTGGGGGTGGGGTATTTTCTACTGTAAATACTGACTGAAACTCCTTGTTCAGTTCTTTGCAGATCTCTTCATCCGTCTCAGTTATACTTTCAACCACTCTCTTGAGTTTTAAATCCTGTTCTTTTACCTCCATTTTTCCTTTGATAAAGCTGTGGAAATGCTTGGGATTTTTTTTAGCCTTCCTGGTGATGTCCCTTTCATAGTCTCTCTCTGCCTCTCTTCTTTTACTTAGGTAACCAATTCTTGCTCTTTTATAGGTCTGTCAGGCATTCTTGTTTTTTCTCCTATACCTTTTCCAGCATTTGTCTCTCCACTCCTTAGCTCTTTTACACTCATTATCGAACCGTTTCTCTCTGGCATGAATTACATCTACTTTGGTGACAGGTATGCAGCAGCCTACTATCTTCCCATATTTCTCACAAATGATATTGTACATTTCTTATACAGATTCGTTGTTAAATAAGGTCCGCCAATCGATAACTTCAAAAAGCTCTTTCATTTTGATGTAATCTCCTTTTGGATAGTTTCTCCTTGTGTCCTCAGTGCCACAACTCTCAGGGAGAACATCTTCAATGATATACTCCACAGTAGTCACTCTTTCTAATTGGTGCTTCATACTCAATTTTTTCAATACCCAACACGTTATATGTGAATACTAGATCATGTAGCGTTGGCTCATCCCCATGCAGGCCCTTGTTGATTCCAATACATGTTGGATTAGGATATTCCCTTGTACACAAGCTAGGAATCTTGCCCCAAATGAGTCCTCACCACTATGTGGGTCAAGATTTATCCAATCTATCTCTATATTATTAAAGTGTCCCATAATCAAAGTCCTACATTTTCTCTCCCGTGCAGTGTTAACAATTGAGTTTGTGACTTCAATAGTACCTATATGACTTTCTTTATAAACTTCTACCCTATGTTGGGTCCTTGGTGGGTTATATACGACAGTTATTATAATGTTCTCTGAACCAGTATTTATGCGAGCAACAAGAAATTCCTTGAACTCACTTTCTATAGCAAAGTTTATTTCTTCAACCTGAACCCTTTGACTTATGAGCAGTGCTATCCCTCCACCAGTCCTCTCAGATCTTTCAACCTTTAATATTCTGAAGCCCTTAGGAAAACTGTGACACTGTTTATGTCTTCACTCAACTTAGTCTCTGTAAGGTTACTGTATCTGCCTTACTGTTGTGAATCCTATCTTTTAATTCTACTGCCTTACCAGCTACTCCATCAGCATTTGTGTATAATGATCTTAAGAAGGCCCCATCCCCTGATCTTTTATCATTATCCTCATTAACTCCCTTTTGTCTGGAAGAACTTTGAAATGAAAATTTTTCTCCTCTTCTTCATTTCCTTCCTCATTTAACCTTCTAGCCTCTTACAACAAGTTTTTGATCGTTTCCATCTCTTCCTGTTCTGTATTGTCTAATGAACACTTTTTTGAATTCCTGAAGGTCTTTTTGGCTCTTTTCCCTCATCAGTATTTCTCTACATGTGTCCCCTCTCTCAAAGGTTATATTTGTTGGTCTTTGCTTTCCCTCCTTAGAATATTTACCTAGTTGGTGAATGTTTACAATATCCTCAGGACCACCTACTACTCCAAGCTTTCATATCAGTTCTAAAATCCTAGCTTTATTTTCTTCAAGTCTCCCCTGCCATGTTGGCTCCTGGGATTCGCTTATGCCTGAGATTACCACTGTCTTCTCTTTATCAAGTGCCTGTTTAATCAGTGGATTTGCTCTTTCCATCAAAACATCTTTCATTATTTCTATTACTATTTCTTTATAGTCAACTGTATGTATGTTTTCCAGTGCCACCACCTTCACAGCCTCTTTTACTGCCACATTCCCCTCTAGAGTTTCAGCAAAGGAATTTTTCATGGCATCATGTTCCGTATTCATCTCCTGAAACTCTTTTCTAAACAGTTGGATGTTTTCCTTAATCTGGACATTTCAAGCTGCAGTCTAGTCTCTCTTAGAAGAGAGCAGTGAACTAACATTTAATTCATTCAGGTGTCATTCAGCTGTTTGTTGTTATCTTCTTGTTTAGAAATTCTGGTGCCTAGTTCACTCTTTTCCCCCTCCAGCTTCTGTATTTGTTTTTCTAGTTCTTTTCTTTCTTGCCCTTTTGCTTTATTTGCTTCCTCCAAAAATCTTATGTCTTCTCTGAGTTTCATTCTCTTTCATTTATCTATCCATCCTCTGAATTTTATCATCAAGGATTATTACCATTGTCTCTAATTCCTTGACTTTTTGCTTGTGCGTATGTATGTATGTATGTATGTGAATGTATGTATATATGAATGTATGAGTGAAGGCATGCATGTATAATGGCATTTACCCGGGTATGTTTCTAAAATGTGAATATTGTAATTCTGTAGCAGCATTGCACGTTACAATAATAATCAATTGTATTACGATCCGTAAAATCACATTACATAATGATAAATTTTTGCTATATTTTTTTCTTACATTTTTCAGGTAATAACCAAGTTACAGCAGTTTTTGGCTCCATGCAAGCCTCCTATTATGGACGATTCTGCGGTCAACACATTGTTTGCCTCCGTTTTTGATGGAAGAATGAGTAATGCAAATAAAGTTGTAAATTTGTGATACATGTGAACTTTTTCCTCTAAATGTCATTGACTCCTTTTTCTACTAAGGGCTTGAACGATGCCTTCTTGCGAAGGACTTTGGTTTTGGCAGATGTGACTGTTACCCTGAGCAATCACCCTTTCTAACCACAGACCGTGGTGGGCCATGAACCCTTGACCTGATGACTCGAAGTCGAGAGCATTACTGTTTGCCATGGTGATGACCAATGATATATACTCTAAAGAAATTAGTCATAATCCTCGTTTTTTGTCACTATTAGTCCCTATGATAGGGGTGGACACAGAGAGTGTGTGGCTGGGGAATTAAGGCTGGATGCCCTTCCTATCATCCCATGGTGGACTCCATCGGTGGTCTATCAACTCCTAGGCGAGCACTCTACCATTTACGCTACTGTGGTCCCCAAAGCTATTAATTATAATTCTTGATGAAATTCATGTTATGCCGATTATTACTATAAAGTACAGTACAGCATTTTTATAGTTTAGCACCTTATACTTACTTTACATTAAACATTTTGATGTTACATAAGTTGTTTCCCCCTTAAAAGGTGGGAAATACTGCCTATGTGTTCCCCTGCATGTTGTTGACTAAGTAGGGCGATATGTGGAGACTGGGAATCTCCTCCTTTGTTTTTCTTCCCCATGAAAAATCGAGTTTTTGTTTTGTCTCAGCCACCTCCTTATAAGAAAGATTAGTACTTATATATATATATATAAATATATATATATATATATATATATATATATATATATATATATATATATATATATATATATATATATATATATATATATATATATATATATATATATATTTTATTTTTTATTTTATTTTTTTTATAAGCATGTATACTGATGCGGTAGAAAGATATGATTAAAGTTATGTGTATGGGACTGCATAAGCTAGGTGAAATTGCTTTATACTCATTGGACAATATGTAAAGTTTTTTATTGATTGTGAAATTTTGTACACACCATCATAGAAATATGATTATAATAAACTGCCAGAATACAGTTAAATAACACTCATGGATTTGAGAAATGGCATTGAACATTTTATTAAAATTTAATATTAATAAAAGGCCAGAATTCAATGAGATAACACTTGTGGCTTTGAGAAATAGCAAGTGAAATTTTTCTGAATGGCAAACTACAGGATGGAACATAACTTTTTGCTTATTTGAGTCTGTGGATTATATTCAGAACTTTTAGAGAGAGGATTTTAAATTGTTTTCCCAATAAAAAGCTTAGAAATTCCGGTCTTGTAAAGAATAGTAACCCCAGGGTGCCATAGAGTTATATATATTGAAATGGCAAGTCACCTTACATAACCTAACATAATATTTTACAGGGTTATTTAACTTAGCATGAGGTTATAGGGGTTACATATCTTTACAAGATCCAGAAAATTCGGAAAAAATGCTCAAGTTTAGTTTAAATACCTCAAGGTGGTGGCTTGTACAATTCTTGTCAGAAAAACCTGGCGAGAAGCAGGATACAGACGGTCCCTTGCTTACGAACGATCGAGTCATGAACATTTGCAAATACGAACAGAAACCTACCCATTATCTACCCATGTTTTAATGTATGTGTTACTGTACTGTATTATTGCTGAATGAAACTTCATTAATACTGTATACTATGTTATATGTAGTAGTTAAGTGTCTTTAGCCTAAATACTGTACAGTACTGCATATATAAGTACTGTACGGTACTTTGTTTTGCCTAAACACAACTTACCAACAATTCTACATACGAACAGACTTCTGGAACTTAACTCGTTCGTATTTATGGGAGTGTCTGTATTGTTTCGTTGCTGTTTAAAACACTGGTATTGTGTATCTACTATTCATGATGATCTGGTTTTATGTCACGAACTCTGTGAGTGAATGCCCTTGCTAGCTTCAGACCATGACGAGTTTAAAATCAACAACCCGATGATTTACTCTTCATAGATAATAATGAAATTTGTTGGACATGTGATGAGGAGGAATGAGATGGGAATTATGGTGTTGACTAGAATGGTGGAAGGTAGATGAGTGAGTGGATGAAACAGAGAAAGATGCATTGATGGAGTGACGAGAGTGATGGGAGGACATATTAAGCTTGCTGAGGTGTTTCATTTAACAAGAGACAGGAGCTAGGTGGTGCTCCATGGCTGTTGAAGTCCAAGTGGATATGGCACATTGATGATAGTAAAGAGATGATGTACAAGTATTAATAATGCTCTACATGGAAACTGCCCAATATTGTAACTTAGAAATATGGACTCATGCAGTGTACACGTAATTTACAAACCTTACTCGTTCAATTTTGACAATTAATTCAGCTAAGGGGTATTCTATTTGGAGAACTCATGCCGGTCCTAAGCCCGGATAAATGGGGACGGTTGGAGAGGGGCTAACAAAACTTCTCCGTAAAAGTAACATTGATATAGAAACCACACAAGAAGCAAATATGGACGGACCTTCTGTTAACGACCTTGCATCGAATAGGATTATGAAATGGAAGACACCTATGAGGTTTGCATCATGGAATGTTAGAAGTATGTATAGACCAGGAGCTGCTGCAGATGTAGAGAGGAAGTTGGTGAGGTATGGAATAGACATAGGTGCCTTACAGGAGATTAGATGGCCAGGAGTAAATAGGTTCAAGCAGGATAAAAGAATAATGATGTACAGTGCGAGAAGCGATGGAAGACACGAGGAGGGAGTAGGATTTTATATTAGCAAAAAGCTTTGTACACCCGCGAAAGAGTTTGAGAGTATTAGCAGTAGAGATGCAAGAATCAGAATCGAGGCCAAGTGGTTTAAGGTCACAGTGTTATCAGTACATGCTCCAACTTAGGTTAGTGAGGAAAATGTTAAAGATCAGTGGTATGATGAAATACAAGAAGTTTTGAATAGAGTTCCAGGACATGATGTGTTAATAATTCTTGGTGATATGAATGCACAAATAGGAAGAGAAACTAAAACTTCAAAGGGAATAATTGGTAAGCACAGCTTACATGAAACTAGCAACGATAATGGGATAAGGATGGTTTCATCTGCTTCAGGATACAACCTAGTAATTGGGGACACCGTATTCCCACATTTGGACAAACACACAGGCACATTAATATCTCCAGATGGAAACATCATAAATCAAATGGACCATGTAATGGTTAAAAGAAAGTTTAGATCTGCATTGATGGATGCAAGAGCCTTTAGGGGGGCAGATTGTGACTCAGACCATTTCTTACCTGTGGTTAAAGAGCATGTAAAGCTGGCTGTAAGAAGAAAGTGCTCTACCAGGAAAGAAGTTCTAAATGTTGAGAAGCTTAAGCATGAAGAAGAACGAATACAGTATCAAATAGCAGTGGAATAAGCTTAGCACTCTTGAAAATATGGAGAACATGGAAGATGTTAATTGGAGTAATGTGAAGGACATTGTTATTCAGTCTGCCCAGGAAACAATAGGTACCTCCCCAAGAAGAAGAAGGAAGAGATGGTTTGGAGAAGATTGTGAGAGAGCTGCCATAAAGAAGAGTAAATCACGAATTGAATGGCTTGGTGATAGAGAGAATATTAACAAGAAAAGAGAATTTACAGAAGCTAGAGCAGATGCCTGTAGAATTAATAGGAGGAATAAGTGAGAGGCTGTGAATCAGAATTTGAGGGAAATAGAGAGAGATAGACGAGAGGGTAGAGTTAGAGCTCAGTTCCATGGAATCAACGGGATCAAGACAGGATATCAGCCGAGATTGGAAATGATTAAGACTAAAAATGGAGAATATTTAACTGGTGAAGAACATATTATGGACAGATGGAGAGAGCATATTGAATAACTGCTAAATAGGCCAGAACCACATCTGCCAGTAACAAGAGAAGAAATGGACAATAGAGTACAAGATGAAGACGAGGACATGCCCTCCGATGAGGAAATATTGAGAGCGATTGTGAATATGAAAAACAACAAGGCAGCATGAATTGATGATATGCATGCCGAGCTGATTAAATATGGAGGCAGGAGATTACATCAAGAATTAATTAAAGTAGTGAAGAATATATGACTTCTTTAAGTAATGCCAGAGGAGTGGGAGGAGGGTATGATAACGATACACAAGAAAGGAGAAAGAACAGAATGTGCTAATTGCAGAGGAATTTGCCTCCTTACAGTTGGATGCAAAATGTTAGCTAAAGTTTTATATGAACGACTAAATGCACACTGCGAGAATATACTGGGAGAATACCAAGCTGGTTTTAGATGCAATAAATCGACCATCGATCTCATATTTACATTAAGACAAATCTTGAGAAATATAGAGTATGATGAAAGCTGGCATGTCTTCATTAATTTTAAGCAAGCCTATGACAGCATACATCGGGAATCCTTGTAGAACATCATGAGAGAATTCGGAATACCAGAGAAACTCATCAGACTGGTGCATATGTGTTACAGGAACATGCAATGCAGAGTGAAAATTGATGGAGAGCTAACTGAACTCTGAGGTGAGGGGAGGATTGAAGCGAGGCTTCACATTGTCCACTCTGCTATTCAGTTTGGTGCTTGAGTGGGTTATGAGGCGGATTCCAGTAAGAGGAGGGTTAAATCTGGGGAATGTGACTTGTGACAGGATGGCATATGCTGACGATGTGGATGTGATGGATGAGGACTTGGATGTTCTTGATGAAACTGTGTGCTCTTTTAAGGAAGTAGTAGATCGAGTGGGACTTGAAATAAATCAATCTAAGACTAAGATTATGAGGGCCTCAAGAGCTGGTGCTGTACTGGGAAATATCAGATGTGGAGGCTTAGAACTGGAAGGTGTCGATAATTTTAGATATCTGGGCTCCATAGGTAATTCACAGAACTAAGTTAAAGAAGTAAAACTTAGAATACCATCAGCTGCAAGATGTAGTTGGGCCATAAATGAGGTACTTATTTCCGGCATTGTATCAAGAAGAAGAAAAATATAGGCTTATACCACCATTCATGTAGCAGGTTGGCTCATGGCACCAGCTGCCTGTTGCGATACTATGGCTGAAGGTTTTTTGAACTTACATAGGTCTGTCTAGGACAGTTCGATGTTAAGTCTTCCTTCAGGTACGGTTCTTTTTCTATGCCTACAGCCACACTGAATATTATTGGATATTCATCACATCTTTCATTATCCCTTCACTTCTGACAAGTCATTACACTCTCCTTCTCTGTTTCTCTTTACTTTATGTATTCTTCGTGCCCAGGCCCGATGAGGGCTGTTTTATTTTATAATTTTTTGGCCCGTCCTGGTGTCACAATCATAAAAAAAAAAAAATGATAAAGACCAGTGTTAACATATAGATGTAAACCCTGGAGCATAACCAAAAAACTTGAAAGAATGTTAGAGGTGTTTGAGAATGGAATTATGCTAAAATTATGTCGTCGAGTTAGAGATGAGGTTTCAAGAGAGTGGAGGAGAAGTCATAACATCGAACTGAGAGAGCTGACTGGACTACCACCTGTGACCAGCATCATTGGAGGGGAGAGATTGACATGGGCAGGCCATGCAGCCAGAATGGCAAACAATAGCATTGTGGGAGGTATTGCAAGGGGATTGCCTGTTGGTAGGAGACCTGTTGGGACACTTCGACATAGATGGGAGGACAATGTAAAGAGGGATGTGGCCATTTTAGGAATGGAAGACCCAAATAACTGGTGGAATGAAGCAATGGACCGTAACCAGTGGAGGCGTCTTGTAATGGCGGCAAGGGACCACAGAGGCCCGCAGCCAGCGGAGTGAGAGTGAGTGAGTGACTCGTTCAGTTATGAGGAATGAAAGCAAAACAAAAGATTTATTTGCAGTTCATATATTTATTTTTATGCTTGTAATCCAAGCCTTTTTAGTTCAGTTTTGAGGATTGAAAGCAAAAACAAAGACTTATCTGCAGTTCATAGATTTATTTCTTTACATCTACACCAAGCCTTCTGCATTAAGTTTTGAAGAATTCCTCGTTTGGTTTTGAGGAATGAAAACAAAGACGAGATTTAGTTATTTACTCCTGCTCAAGATAATTCAGGACTTATATATTGCCCCTTTAGTCACATATATGTAAAGGGTCAGTCAAAGAACCAAGCACCTGATGGTGACAGGGTGTGAATATCGCCTTTGGAATTCCTCCCACCACGATATTTGTAAGTTTGCAATACTGCAAGTGTGTATATATATATATATATATATATATATATATATATATATATATATATATATATATATATATATATATATATATATATATATATATATATATATATATATATATATATATATATATATATATATATATATATATATATATATATATATGTGAATAATTTTTACCCCGACCGGGACTTGAACTTGGGACACATAATTATTGTGCTAAGGCACTACCTACTACACTACAGAAGGTTTAAAAGGGCAATAGACCTTATAGCTTTTATCTGCTATACTAGGAATGAAAGCATTCTATCTGGATGCCACTCTGTTCATATTACAGTTTCCATCATCTTCACTCGTGGCTTCGTTTTTTGCATTTAATTCAACTCCCAATCTCATTCGGGACCAGCTATAATCAAATAAGCACATTACCATATGTGAAAACATGAATCATTTTTACCCCGACTGGAACTTGAACTTGGGACACATAATTATTGTGCCAAGGCGTTCATTCCTAGTGCAGCAGATAAATGCTATAAGGTCTGTTTCCCTCTATGACCTTCTGTGGTGTAGATGGTAGTGCCTTGGCACATTAATTATGTGTCCCAGGTTCAAGTCTTAGTTGGGGTAAAAATGATTCATGTTTTCATATATGGTATATGTGTTTATTTGAATATTGTTGGTCTCGAATGAGATTGGGAGCTGAATTAAATGCGAAAACGAAGCCACGAGTGAGGTTGGGGAAACTGTTATTTGAACAGAGTGGCATTCAAATAGACTGCATTCATTTCTAGTATAACAGAAAAAAGCTATAAGGTCTGTTTCCCTTTTAGACCATCTGTGGAGTAGTTTGTAGTGGCTTGGCACAGTAATTATGTGTCCTATGTTCAAGTCCTGGTCGGGGTAAAAATGATTCATGTGTTACATATGATATTGTGCTTATTTGATTTTATATATATATATATATATATATATATATATATATATATATATATATATATATATATATATATATATATATATATATATATATATATATATATATAGATGGAAGGAAAAGCCCATTAACTAAAACAACGAAAATATATATAAATAAAGCACTTATTAATTTCGTGACCTAAGCTGGTCACCTTCTCAAAGTATTTTGAGAAGGTGACCAGCTTAGGTCACGAAATTAATAAGTACTTTATTTATATATATTTTCGTTGTTTTATTTAATGGGCATATCCTTCCATTTTAGACTGTATGTTAACAGTTCAGTGTTATTAATATATATATATATATATATATATATATATATATATATATATATATATATATATATATATATATATATATATATATATATATATATATATATATATATATATATATATATATATATATATATATATATATATATATATATATATATATATATATATATATATATATATATATATCCAACTGAGGGAGGGGGCTAGAATACTTCCTCCTAGTTCCCCTGCGTGTTGTAAGAGTCGACTAAATGGGGCTGGGAATCCCCTCCTCTGTATTTTCTCTTCCCAAAGAGTCAGAGTATTTTGCCTTGACTCAGCCACTCCCCTTATAAGGGAAAAAATGGCTTATATATATATATATATATATATATATATATATATATATATATATATATATATATATATATATATATATATATATATATATATATATATATATATATATATATATAGCGCCTTGACTTAGTAATTATAAGTCCTAGGTTCAAGTCCCTGTCGTGGTAAAAATGATTCATGTTTTCACATATGGTTATATATATATATATATATATATATATATATATATATATATATATATATATATATATATATATATATATATATATATATATATATATATATATATATATATATATATATATATATATATATATATATATATATATATATATATATTTATATATATATATATATATATATATATATGGTGCGACATCTAGCCCTTTCTCTGTTACCAGTGGTGTTCCACAGGGCTCTGTTCTTTCATCTACTCTGTTCCTTCTATTCATCATTGATCTACAATCCCCATCTTTCTCGTGCCTTTGCTGATGATTCTGCCCTTCACTTTTCCTCTGCCTTTTTTTTCAAAACCTTCATCTGCTACTTGTAATCAATCTCGTATCACTTTCTTCTACTCTCAACATCCCCGAATTGCAGAGAGTATCTGAATGGGGCATTCAAAATTTAGTTATATTCAATGCTTTCAAGACATAGTTTCTGGCTATCTCTTTATCTTCTCCTCCTAATAAACTATTGTCATCGAAACTAACGAAATTTACTCTCTCAATTCTGTCAACATTTTAGGAATCCATATTGCCTCTAACTTGTTTTGGAGGAATCACATAATCCAAATTTCCAAATCTTAATCCAAAAAATTGGGGGTTTTGTTTCGTTTCCGTCATTACTTTTCCTCTTTACAGTTACTTAAAATTTCTAAAGGTCTTATCCGTTCATGCTTAGAATACTGCTAACATAATTGGGGTGCTTCTTCTTATACTTATCTCCTTGATAGGGTTGAATCTAAGGCAGTCAGACTCATTAATGATCCTTGATTTACTTCTAATCTGGATTCTCTCTCTCTTCGCCAGATACTGTGTGGAGATTTGTATCTCGTGGATTGGTCGGTGCTAAGACTGCTTCTTCCCATCTACATCCAGACTCTGGAACTTTCTTCCTCCTTCTGTCTTTCCTAATCCTTATGACCTTTCATCCTTCAAAAAGCAGATCTCTCGTCATCTCAGGGCCTAGTCCTCCATGTCTCTGGGACCTGTATACTTTGACTTTTTTCTGTCTGACGTTTTCCTCTGTATGTTATTACCTCATCTCTTCCTTGTCCTTAACCTTTTTCTTTTCCTTCATCTTGGTGTTTTCTCGTGCCCGGGACTTAATTGATTAGGGTAGTTTTTGCCTGTCCCGGTGTCAAACTAAAAAAAAAAAAATAAAGAAAAGAAAAAAGAAAAAAAAAAAAAAAATATATATATATATATATATATATATATATATATATATATATATATATATATATATATATATATATATATATATATATATATATATATAGCGTGTTTTACGTAACGGACTCCCTTTTCAACCAAGGGCTAGGATGCTCGCCTTCTTAAGAAGGACTTGTTTTGGCACATGTAATCGTTACCCTGAGTGCATGCCCTTGCTAACCTCAGACCGTGGTGGGGCGCGAACCCTCGACCTGACGCCTCAAAGTCGCGGACGCTAGCACTTGAGCCACGGTGACCATATATATATATATATATATATATATATATATATATATATATATATATATATATATATATATATATATATATATATATATATATATATATGCAAAATAAACTGTTATATCACAGCACACTATGAAGCAAAAAAAGGCCCATAAATAAAACACAAAAAGAAGCGAAGATGTACAATTTATTACGACTGGAGTCCAGTCCACTTCAGGTACAAATGAATCGATATATACAAAGCTCTGGATAAAGGTGGATCCATGATGGGATTGTCTTCAGACCTCAGGTCAGGTGGACGGTCATTTAGCATAATCTTCTTAATGAGGTCTTTTAATATTGCTTCATCCACAACGTCAGATCTCCACTGTCCATTTGATAAATTTAAGGTATCTGATTTTTCTATAATGGCTGCTTCAAGTATCTTTCTCCTGTATTGGCAATTACTCTTATATAGCAATGAGCATTCACTCCAATTAATATGGTGACCAGTATCTCGCATATGCACAATTAAGCAGAACTTTCAACACCATATCGCACTGCTCTGTTATGCTCAGAAATTCTCTGGGCTAGCGAACGACCAGCTTGACCTATGTAAGATTTATTGCAGGAACTGCAATCAATTTTATAAATCTCTGCTTCTAAAGCTTTTTTATTTTGATATACGTTTATAAGTGAAGAACCAATTGCTTTGGGATAATTAAATATAAAAGGATTATTTCTGCCTAATTGATCACTAAGAATTTTAATATTTTCTGAATGGGGGTATTTTAATCGTATTAGCAAAGTTTATATTTGACTGTTCTGCCGGCCCATTATAAAATATTTTGTTTGCTTTGTTAATTGCTTTTTCGATTACATACGCGGGATACATAAGATTTCTAACTGTTGGGGGATTAATTTGAATTCATATTGCAGATGATGAGTGGAACACACTCTAGGACCTCTTAGGAAAAGATTGCATGCAACACCAGTTTTTACAGACAAAGCTTGATAACTTAGAAAATGTATATAAGAGACAGAGAAAGTTTTCTTCCTATAGACAGTAAATGAGTATTTGTTGGGTTCTCTAATAACTAAGACATCCAAAAATGGTAGCTTGCCATCCGATTCCCATTCAGTTTTAAACTTGATGCTAGGGACTAAATCATTAAGTTTATTAAAAAATGTGTCAAATTCTCCCCAACGGGAGTCCCAATATGAATATATATCGTCTACATATCGCAACCATATCATTTCTTTGGGCTTAATGCTGACTAGAATCTCTGTCTCAAAGAACTCCATATACAAGTTGGTCAGAAGGGGGGACAAGGGGCTTCCCATACTACATCCAAATTTTTGCTTGTAAAAACTACCATTAAAGGAAAATACATTATTAGTGATGCATAACTTAAGTAAATCCATGGTTTTTTCAAGACCTAGTGGAAAATGCTCGGCAAAGGGAATCAGTTTAACGCTAAGGAACTGTAAAACATCATCTACTGGAACTTTAGTGAACAAAAATTCTACGTCTAAACTAAGGAGCTTTACATTACTTAAGGGAATATTTGAGTTATTAAATATTTAATAAAATCTTTAGAATGTTTAAGATGAGATGAAGAAACTGATCCCAAAAAGGGGGAAAGCAGAATTGCTAGCCACTTGGAAATCTTATATATGAAAGAACCCTTGCATGACATTATAGGGCGTAAAGGAATGCCGTCTTTGTGAGTTTTAGGAAGACAATAGAAGTAGGGCAGGGAGGGATTGGTGACTTTATATGATTCAAGCAATTCAATATATTTCCTGTTTTTACCAATTTTGCGAACGGATATATAGAACTCTGCAGATATGGTGCTCAAGGGATCTTTAACTAATTTCTCATAGGTGTTTTCGTCATTAAGAAGTTCCATGGCTTTTTCAATATATGAATCCTTCTCAAGAAGAATAATTTTTCCGTCTTTGTCCGATTTGGTTATGATAACATTCTCAAGTTTGTGCAATGACTCAACAGCGATCTGAAATCTTCTAGGAAGTGGACAGTTTGATTTACTTTGCTCTAATAATGTATTCAGCAGAATCCCCTTGAGGCACAAAAAGCAGTAGACCTGTTCCATCTGAAAAGCAAGGAGCTGGGACTCAAAATCAACGGTAATAAAACAAAAGCTATGGCCATAAAAACTCCAGTACCACTAGCCTCGCTCACCCTAGCCAATGAAAATATAGAGTGGGTGGATACATTCATGTATCTAGGAGTTTACATAGAGAGGCAACTCACCTTCAAACCTCAAATCACATATCTCAGAGAAAGAGCACACTGCAGACTAACCCCTATGAGATACATGACATCTCACCAAGAAGGAGCAGGTCTTCAGGTCCTGAAGAAATTTTACATAGCCACTATAAGATCCTGATTACCTACAGCGCCCCCACCCTAGCCAACCTCAGTGCACAACAAATCTCCACTATAGAAGTAAACCAGAACAACACCATGCTTTGCATACTGGGGGCACCTATGTGGACCAGGATATGCAACCTACAAATGGAAACAAATCTACCTCCTCTATATAGCTGGATAAACGTCTCCAACACCAACTCCATAACAAAAGCTCTACTATCTGAAAGGAGATCCCACACACACAGAAATGACAGAAAGAGGCCCTCAACAAACATCCAGACCTCCCCATCCCAAACAACCATGCCGGTCAGTTTCTGAAAAATATACATAAATGCAACATGGCATCTGACTTGGCAAAAATCAACTTAGACAAGCCCTGCACTCACTACAAACCGCTAGTCCCATGGAGAGCACACCCAGCAAAATTCAACACCACTAGTCTTCCAGACAGTAAGAAAGCCTGTACAAAGATACAACTGGATGAAGCAGCTCCAGCTGCAATCACAAAAACTAACCAAGCAGAAGGCATCTCCTACTACACAGATGGAACTGTCAACACAAGTATCCCTGCAACTGGAGCAGCAGGCTACTCAGAACATATTCCAGCTTCCTGGAGATTTCCAGACTCCTGCTCCACTCTACAAACCAAGTTATATGCCATCAAAATGGCTCAGTAAAACTCAATGGAAAAAGGACAAGGACCTGTAACCATACACACCGACTCACTCTCCTCTGTCCAAGCACTACAACAGCAAAAGTTCATAGAAAACATATACTTAATCAGCTCGGTCCAAACACTGCTAGTGCAACATCAAGAACAAGGAAGACCGGTAACAATCAACTGGATACCCAGCCACATTAACATCCCCGGAAACGACAAGGCAGATCAACTTGCCAAGGATGCTGCCTTATGCCACAGCATACAGCACTCTCTCTCTCTCTCTCTCTCTCTCTCTCTCTCTCTCTCTCTCTCTCTCTCTCTCTCTCTCTCCCTCTCTCCCTCTCTCTCTCTCTATATATATATATATATATATATATATATATATATATATATATATATATATATATATATATATATTTATAGTATATATATATATATATAATATATATATATATATATATATATATATAGTTTATTGACAAAATATTACAAAAATATAAAAAAAAAAATAAAAAAAAATTTTCTTCTTGCACAAAATAGCATAAGTAATAGAAACAATATTTGTTCCATCAAAAAATCTTAGCCTAAAGAACAATACAAATATTGTCACAAACTTACCAACAAAAGTAAATAATCATATTTATCTTAATGCCTAATTCTGAAATACAGTTAGAAGAATAGACTACATCCAAATATTACAATTTAACCTATACGTACAAAAAATCAATGCTTTCCTCATTACAAGGTTGAATCTCTTCCTTATCTGTACAACTTTAGTACTTCATAAATATACTGACACAACTCGGTAATATGAAGCTCTTCATTCAAAAGTGATTGGACACTCAGATAGTTTAACATATTATATTTTTGTCTCACTGGTTGGGAGAAAGGACACTCAATTAGCACATGTTCTTCACTCTGAATTGCCATTTGATCACAAGCACATACTCTCATTTCTCTTGGTGTTCTGCTCCACCTTCCAGTCTCTACACGCAACTCATGAGACATTACTCTTAATCTTGTGAATGCAACTCGCAAATAGTCTGGTACAAACTCTTTGCTACTATACACTTTATGTACTGTCAACTGACTATTTAAAATTTGTCTATATGTAAGATATTTTGTGGCACCTTGGGGTTTATTCAGTATTACAGTTTTTATTCCGCTTAGAGCCGAAGCTTCCACATTATTTGTAATATATGAATTTAAGAATTGAAAACCAGGTGTATTTTCCCGTCTGCAGATGTCAAATACCACATAGAAAGGTTCTTCATTGTTAACCTGTTGCATTTATTTGGTTAAAAATCCTCTTCTTCTTTCAGCAAATACAAATAAAAAACCAAGCAGGCACTACAGAAAACAAAGCAGGATAACCACAACTACTGGATTAGCAAAAGCTCCTATTCTGCCACATGGTACAAGGAAGCAACACAACTTGAGCCCTCACCTGTATCCAAGTACACCCCAAGGAGTCTGGCTGTCACAATAGCTAGGCTCAGGCTAGGCTACAAATGCTGCTGGGAAATTATTGAGAACCCCAGAAAAGAGTGCACACACTATGGCAAGACAATGGATAAGGTCCTGTTGCATTATCTATTAGAATGTCCAAAGACAAACAACTTAAGGAATGGATTAAACATGGATCCACAACACCCCAATGCGACAGATCATGCAGCCAAAATAGTAAAGAAACTACTTGACAAACTTGACACCCATCTCACCACCTTGAAAACTTTCGAACCACCAAGGTGATAAAACAACCCAAGAGTTGTAACCTCTAACCTACGGGCCATCCTTTGGACAAGGGCCCGTGCCAACACAAGGCTGGGTTTAATCTCAAACAACAACAAATATCCAGAGCTTTGTATATATCGATTCATTTGCACCTGAAGAGGACTGGAGTCCAGTCGTAATATATAGTACATCTTCGCTTCTTTTTTGTGTTTTATTAATGAGCCTTTATAGGATTCGTATATATATATATATATATATATATATATATATATATATATATATATATATATATATATATATATATATATATATGAGAAAGCATCGGATATGTATTAAAGAAACTGGTGACAAGGAATCACATACAATGAGCTCTTCATTTTTCTCAATATATATGGCTGACCATTCTCATAACTAATGATCAGTATGTACATATATATGGATGTTTGTATGTTTGCATATATGTATGTATGCTTCAGATTACAAACTGCAGGCTATCTTTAACTAGCCATCTATACACAACTATTATTTTTTTCCCCAGAATCACTTTAGGTAACTCCAAAAGATTTCATTATAAAGTATAATCCATACTTTTAATATAATTACTCAGAACTCACACCTGGCACATGGATTTTTGCTACATTTCCTAAATTGGCTTCTTTAGAATGAATGTCTTCGAAATCCTTCCATTTTCTATTATTTTTATTACAATTTCGGTAGGGGAGGCATTGTCCTTTGTGTGGGTGCATTTTAAACAAAGAGAAGAGAGAGAGAGAGAGAGAGAGAGAGGAGAGAGAGAGAGAGAGAGAGAGAGAGAGAGAGAGAGAGAGAGAGAGAGAGAGAGAGAGAGAGAGAGAGAGAGAGAGAGTGTAAAGAACCTTCCATTTATTCAATTTATTAAGTATTTCAATATGCAGGCAAGCGCAGGCTGTGATGCGGTCTTCGGGCCTAGTCGTGTTTTATATGCAAAAATATTCCGGTGTCAATCAAGCATATGTACGGGGGGAACAGGAAGGCTGAAAAGGCCTAGAAGCAGAAAGCTGAGGCCCAAACTGCGGCTGGACACTATCTTCGCCACGATCTCTGCTCGGGCTGCTTCTCTCTCTCTCTCTCTCTCTCTCTCCTCTCTCTCTCTCTCTCCTCTCTCTCTCCTCTCTCTCTCTCTCTCTCTCTCTCTCTCTCTCTCTCTCTCTCTCTCTCTCTATATATATATATATATATATATATATATATATATATATATATATATATATATATATATATGTATATATATATATATATATAGATATATATATATATATATATATATATATATATATATATATATAGTTTATTGACAAAATATTACAAAAAATATTAAAAAAAAAAAATAAAAAAAAATTTTCTTCTTGCACAAAATAGCATAAGTAATAGAAACAATATTTGTTCCATCAAAAAATCTTAGCCTAAAGAACAATACAAATATTGTCACAAACTTACCAACAAAAGTAAATAATTATATTTATCTTAATGCCTAATTCTGAAATACAGTTAGAAGAATAGACTACATCCAAATATTACAATTTAACCTATACGTACAAAAAATCAATGCTTTCCTCATTACAAGGTTGAATCTCTTCCTTATCTGTACAACTTTAGTACTTCATAAATATACTGACACAACTCGGTAATATGAAGCTCTTCATTCAAAAGTGATTGGACACTCAGATAGTTTAACATATTATATTTTTGTCTCACTGGTTGGGAGAAAGGACACTCAATTAGCACATGTTCTTCACTCTGAATTGCCATTTGATCACAAGCACATACTCTCATTTCTCTTGGTGTTCTGCTCCACCTTCCAGTCTCTACACGCAACTCATGAGACATTACTCTTAACCTTGTGAATGCAACTCGCAAATAGTCTGGTACAAACTCTTTGCTACTATACACTTTATGTACTGTCAACTGACTATTTAAAATTTGTCTATATGTAAGATATTTTGTGGCACCTTGGGGTTTATTCAGTATTACAGTTTTTTATTCCACTTAGAGCCGAAGCTTCCACATTATTTGTAATATATGAATTTAAGAATTGATAACCAGGTGTATTTTCCCGTCTGCAGATGTCAAATACCACATAGAAAGGTTCTTCATTGTTAACCTGTTGCATTTATTTGGTTAAAAATCCTCTTCTTCTTTCAGCAAATACAAATAAAAAACCAAGCAGGCACTACAGAAAACAAAGCAGGATAACCACAACTACTGGATTAGCAAAAGCTCCTATTCTGCCACATGGTACAAGGAAGCAACACAACTTGAGCCCTCACCTGTATCCAAGTACACCCCAAGGAGTCTGGCTGTCACAATAGCTAGGCTCAGGCTAGGCTACAAACTGCTGCTGGGAAATTATTGAGAACCCCCAGAAAAGAGTGCACACACTATGGCAAGACAATGGATAAGGTCCTGTTGCATTATCTATTAGAATGTCCAAAGACAAACAACTTAAGGAATGGATTAAACATGGATCCACAACACCCCAATGCGACAGATCATGCAGCCAAAATAGTAAAGAAACTACTTGACAAACTTGACACCCATCTCACCACCTTGAAAACTTTCGAACCACCAAGGTGATAAAACAACCCAAGAGTTGTAACCTCTAACCTACGGGCCATCCTTTGGACAAGGGCCCGTGCCAACACAAGGCTGGGTTTAATCTCAAACAACAACAAATATCCAGAGCTTTGTATATATCGATTCATTTGCACCTGAAGAGGACTGGAGTCCAGTCGTAATATATAGTACATCTTCGCTTCTTTTTTGTGTTTTATTAATGAGCCTTTATAGGATTCGTATATCTATATATATATATATATATATATATATATATATATATATATATATATATATATATATATATATATATATATATATATATATGAGAAAGCATCGGATATGTATTAAAGAAACTGGTGACAAGGAATCACATACAATGAGCTCTTCATTTTTCTCAATATATATGGCTGACCATTCTCATAACTAATGATCAGTATGTACATATATATGGATGTTTGTATGTTTGCATACACTTTAGGTAACTCCAAAAGATTTCATTATAAAGTATAATCCATACTTTTAATATAATTACTCAGAACTCACACCTGGCGCATGGATTTTTGCTACAGTTCCTAAATTGGCTTCTTTAGAATGAATGTCTTCGAAATCCTTCCATTTTCTATTATTTTTATTACAATTTCGGTAGGGGAGGCATTGTCCTTTGTGTGGGTGCATTTTAAACAAAGAGAGAGCGAGAGAGAGAGAGAGAGAGAGAGAGAGAGAGAGAGAGAGAGAGAGAGAGAGAGAGAGAGAGAGAGAGAGAGTGTAAAGAACCTTCCATTTATTCAATTTATTAAGTATTTCAATATGCAGGCAAGCGCAGGCTGTGATGCGGTCTTCGGGCCTAGTCGTGTTTTATATGCAAAAATATTCCGGTGTCAATCAAGCATATGTACGGGGGAACAGGAAGGCTGAAAAGGCCTGAAAAAATCGAGGACGCGTGGAAATATTTCGCCAAAATATTGCTGGGGCTCACTCTCTCTCTCTCTCTCTCTCTCCTCTCTCTCTCTCTCTCTCTCTCTCTCTCTCTCTCTCTCTCTCTCTCCTCTCTCTCTCTCTCCTCTCTCTCTCTCTCTCTCTCTCTCTCAAATTGGATTAAACCTTTTTCGCTCTGTATTTTGCATAAGCAAGCATAAAAGTACATCGCAATCGTTAATATAGTGTGCATGCATGCATGTTTGTGTGTCAGTATATTGTAAGTCCTACATACTTTATCAACTCCAAATTCTGCCGAACCCCAGGGTGCCTCGGCACCCCAATTGGGAATCACTGCTTTAAAGTTCCGTTGAGGGTGTACAGATACTCTGTACAGATGCACACTCCTTAGTGTTTTAAGCCATGCAGCTCCTATGGTGTAAATATTTAATGATACTGATCCTCTCCAGTTCTGTATACATTGTTGTAACTCATATATTTGCTATTCAGTGAAGAAGAAGAATTTTAGAGGTTCCTTGGCGCTATCTGGCATTCAAAAACTAGCTATTATTCCTTCCGAACTCTTATTACTTCTGGAAGTAATAAACCATAGTCTTCAACACCATCATAGTTGCTCTGAGAATAATGTCTATGCCATTTTTTCTCTTAAAAAAAAAAAGTGGAGTTTCACCATGCAAACTGTATTCCTTTCCTTGCCACTGTGGTTCGTCCTAAAGCTCCTGATGGATCTCTAATGAGGGTAGAAAGATGCACTATACCAGTTTATATAATTTCTACGTTGTTTCGAGTTACGTAACTTCTCTGTGGTTAAAGTAATGAAACAGGTATTCTGAAGTACTCACAACAGTGTTTTTTTGGCATATACCTCCTATACATATAATGGTTGTGAACATAAGACAGGGAGTCACGAGCATAGGACTCTTTTCCATAAACACAATTAGGTAATACAATAAGTGGCCGGATTAGTAGCGTGCATGACTTTAATTCGTCAGATAGTCGGTTCGAGACCCGCCACGATCTGAGGTTAAAAAAGGCATTCACTCAGGGCAATAGTCGTAGTTGCCCAAAGCAAAACCTCGAAAGAAGGCAATATTCTAGCCCTTAACAGAAAAGGGAGTTCATGACGTAAAACCAGATCAAACAATGATAAGCATTGGCACGTACGCCCCTCTTGGTACTATCAACTGCATGGTCAAAACAATGAAGACCGTCAACTTTACTCTACCAACTATGGTGCTCCAAGAGAAACATTTTTCTTCTTTTCCCTTTTTCATTTTAGGAAAGGCGAGTTGATGGTCAGGAATACAAACTCCTTTTTTTTTCTTTCTTTCCCTGCCATTGTGGTAAGTCTTGGAACTACTTTTGGTCACTGATGGATCTCGTTTGAGAGGGCGTTGCGTGAATGGGGGACCTTTGCCATTATCCCTCTCCATTGAGTGGAAGCATCCAAGCGGAAGACCTGCGTGAGAGGAACAGCTCCTCAACAGATGAATTCGGAGATAATTTTTCGCATGGCGGCTCTGATTGGAGAAGGACAGCTGCGATGTGGATTTATTTATCTATTTATTCTTTAAAGAGGCATTTGAGTTCTTCACTGACTCTTTCTAAAGTATATTTTTGATATTCCAATTAAATGTACATATATTTTGGTGCTTAAACAATATTCGAAAGTAATTAGCTTTTTTGTAAATATAATAATAATAATAATAATAATAATAATAATAATAATAATAATAATAATAATAATAATAATAATAATAATAATAATAATAATAATAATAATAATAATAATAATAATAATAATAATAACAATAATAAAAATAATAATAATAATAATAATAATATACCAGAATACACACATACTTTTTTTTTTTTTTTAGTTGTGGGGAGTTATATGCAGAACTCAAATTAGAGAGAGATAATATGTCTCTCTACCCATAAACCTATTCCATAAATAATTAGACACAAACTATATGTACACGTCTTTTAATACCAGCATTTGATCAGCACCTCAAAAATTATTCTTGTAATTAGGTAAGGTTCTCTTCCGAGGAGGAGGAGGAGGAGGAGGAGGAGGAGGAGGAGGAGGGGCGAGGAGTCCTGGTCACCTTTAAAGATGATATACTCTTTTTTTTATTTTTTAACCAAAATCTAATTAACTCTTTTCTTGGTGCAATGAATAATCAGCTCCCAATTTCATTCAAATTAGTTTACAGACAGACAGACAGACAGACACAATGACAGAGTAAGGTGACGCACATACACACACACAAACATACACACACACACACACACAGACACACACGATGATGCAAAGATTGTGAAGAAAGTAGGAAACGAGAACAATGGTAGAGAACTTCAGGAAGATCTAAATAGTCTGCATGAGTGGTCAGAAAAGTGGCTAATGAAATTCAATTCTTCAAAATGTAAGCTAATGAGAATGTGTACAAGTGCAAGAAGGCCCAAGCTTGACTACTCGGTGGCTGGAGTACAACTTCAAGAGACAGAAAATGAGAGAGATCTAGGAGTAAACATACTGGCAGATTTGTCTCCAGAAATACATATAAATGGTATAGTAAGGGCAGCATATGCATTCTTATCAAATGTAAGGGCAGCCTTCAGGCACATGGACAAGGAAATGTTCAGAAATATTTATGTAACCTATGTGAGGCCAAAACTCGAATATGGAATCCGCACTTGAAAAAGCACATAGCAAAGCTTGAAAAAGTTCAAAGACATGCCACGAAACTGGTACCAGAAATACGCAATCTCAGTAAGAGAAGTTGATAATTGGAATTGGCTAAGCGAGGAGGTCGTTAATGCTATCTCAATCCATAGTTTTAAGGACAGGTATGATAAGTATCACTAAGTCTAAAATGGAACCGATGAGGAGACGGGAAGATACGAGCTTTGGGCTCTTTCCCGTAAACACAATTACGTAATCACAATCAGGTAATCACACACACACACACACACACACACACACACACACACACACACACACAATATATATATATATATATATATATATATATATATATATATATATATATATATATATATATATATATATAATTGTGCTGACGAGAAAGAGCCCAAAGCTCGTAACTTTCCGTCTCCTGGTCGGTTCCATTTTGTATTTAGTGATACTTATACTTGTTCCTAAAACTATGGATTGAGTTAGCATTAACTACCTCCTCGCTTAGCGAATTCTAATTATCAACTACTCTTACACTAAAAGAAATACTTCCTTACATCCTCCAAAGAAGTTTTCTTACGAAGCTGCACACTACGACCTCTAGTTCTAGTGCCAGTCATATCAAAATATCGATCCCTATCCACCCCATCATAACCATGAAGGAATTTAATTACCGTCACCACATCCCCCTCAATCTCCTAGCTTCGAGTGATGGTAAGTCTAATTACCTCAGCCTGTCATTATTACTGAGATTGCGTATCTCTGGCACCAGTTTAGTGGCATGTCTTTGAGCTTTTTCTAGCTTAACTACGTGCTTTTTCAAGTGCGGATTCCAAAAGGGGGCTGAATATTCAAGCTTTGGCCTCACATAGGTTACGAAAATATATTTGAACATTTCCTTGTCCATGTGCCTGAAAGCTACCCTTACATTTGCTAAAAAAAAAAAAAAAAATGCATATGCTGCCCTTACTGTGCAATTCATATGCATTTTTGGAGACAAATCGGCCAGTATGTTTACTCCTAGATCTCTTTCATTCTCTGTCTCTTGAAGTTCTACTCCTGCCAACGAGTAGCTAAGCTTGGGCCTTCTTGCACTTGTATCCATTTTCATAACCTTAAATTTTGAAGTACTAAATGTCATAAGCCACTTTTCGGACCACTCATGAATACTATATAGATTTTTCTGAAGTTTTCTACAACTGATATCGTTTCTTACTTTTTTAACACTCTTTGCATCATCTGCAAACATATTCATGTATGAATGTACAGACTCTGCTAGGTCATTTATATATACAAGGAACAAAAGTGGCCCTAAAATTGAACCCTGTGGAACTCCATTACTAACTCATCTCCATTCAGACACTGAGTGTGCGTGCGTGCGTGTGTGATTACCTGATTGTGATTACGTAATTGTGTTTACGGGAAAGAGCCCAAAGCTCGTATCTTCCCGTCTCCTCATCGGTTCCATTTTAGACTTAGTGATACTTATCATACCTGTCCTTAAAACTATGGATTGAGATAGCATTAACGACCTCCTCGCTTAGCCAATTCCAATTATCAACTTCTCTTACACTGAAAAAGTATTTCCTTACATCCTGCAAAGAAGTTTTCTTACGAAGCTTCAAACTATGACCTCTAGTTCTAGAGCCAACCATATCAAAATATGTTTACTCCTAGATCTCTCTCATTTTCTGTCTCTTGAAGTTGTACTCCAGCCACCGAGTAGTCAAACTTGGGCCTTCTTGCACTTGTACCCATTCTCATTACCTTACATTTTGAAGTATTGAATTTCATTAGCCACTTTTCTGACCACTCATGCAGATTATTTAGCTCCTCCTGAAGTTCTCTACCATTGTTCTCGTTTTTTACTTTCTTCACAATCTTTGCATCATCTGCAAACATATTCATGAATGAATTTACAGACTCTGGTAGGTCATTTACATATACAAGGAACAAAAGTGGCCCTAAAACTGAACCCTGTGGAACTCCACTACTAATTCTTCTCCATTCAGACACTGAGTGTCTTACTCTAACCCTCTGTTCCGTTCCTTCTAAGTAAGTTTTTATCCATTCCAAAACATTTCCACCTATTCTAGCCATTGATTGCAGCTTCCTAATAAGTCGTCCATGTGGAACAGTGTCAAACGCTTTCTGGAAGTCTAGGAATATGCAATCTGCCCAGCCCTCTCTTTCCTGTAAGATTTGGCTTACCTCATCATAAAATTCTAATAAGTTTGTTACTGTTGATCTACCTTCTCTGAAGCCATGTTGCCTCACTGACAAAAAGTTGAAGGATTCCAAGTGAAGAGAGATATGTTTCCTTAGTAGTTTCTCCATAAGTTTGCAAACTATGCTGGTCAAGGAAACTGGTCTATAGTTCAGAGCCGTATCCCTCCTTCCCTTTTTGAAGATAGGTATCACATTTGCTTGTTTCCAGCATCTTGGAATCTCCCCCGACTCCAGTGACTTCTTAAATATGATACTTAGTGCCACTGATATTGTGTTTGCGCATTTTTTAAGCACATGAGGGGATATGTCATCAGGACCTGTAGCTTTATGAACATCTAAATCCATCAGCGCTTTGCATACCTCTGTGGCTGTAAGGTTGATGTTCTCTAATACCGGCCCTTGAGCTTCTATCACTGCAATCTGAGGGGGTGGGGTATTTTCTACTGTAAATACTGACTGAAACTCCTTGTTCAATTCTTTGCAGATCTCTTCATCCGTCTCAGTGATGCTTCCATCCGCTCTCTTTAGCCTTAAAACCTGTTCTTTTACCTTCAGTTTTCCTCTGATAAAGCTGTGGAAAAGCTTGGGATTTTCTTTAGCCTTCCTGGTGATGTCCCTCTCATAGTCTCTCTCTGCCTCTCTCCTTTTACTTAGGTAGTCATTTCTTGCTCTTTTGTAGGTTTGCCAGGCATTTATGTTTTTTCTCCTCCTATACCTTTTCCAGCATTTGTCTCTCCACTCCTTAGCGCGCGCGCGCGCGCGCGTGTGTGTGTGTGTGTGTGTGTGTGTGTGTGTGTGTGTGTGTGTGTGTGTGTGTGTGTGTGTGTGTGTGTAAACAAATGTTTTTTATATTTAAAAAAAATTCTGCCCTTTATAGAAAACTCGAACATAAGAAGTGAACTGAGTTAGTTTTGTCAGTACACTGATGTGTAAGATGTCTTTTCTCCCCTTATATAGCACGTGGATGCTACCCAAGATGTTCCATATTCGAATCCCTGACTTTTTATCAAAAATCTCCTTGAGAGAGAGAGAGAGAGAGAGAGAGAGAGAGAGAGAGAGAGAGAGAGAGAGAGAGAGAGAGAGAGAGAGAGAGAGAGAGAGAGAGAGAGAGAGAGAGAGAGATGTAAGGAATCTTCCATTTATTCAATTTATTAAGTATTTCAATATGCAGTCTCATGCAGGCAAGCGCGGGCGGTGATTCTGTGCTCTGGGTCTAGTCGTGTTTTATATGCAAAAATATTCCGGTGTCAATCAAGCATACGTACGGGGGAACAGGAAGGCCGAAAAGGCTTGTAAAAATCGAGGACGCGTGGAAATATTTTCACAAAAATATTGCCTCGGCTCTCTCTCTCTCTCTCTCTCTCTCTCTCTCTCTCTCTCTCTCTCTCTCTCTCTCTCTCTCTCTCTCTCTCTCTCTCTCTCTCTCTCTCTCTCTCTCAAATTGGATTAAACCTTTTTCGTTCTGTCTTTTGCACAAGCAATCAGGTACGTACGTGTCTGCCGTTTATATATATATATATATATATATATATATATATATATATATATATATATATATATATATATATATATATATATATATATATATACTACTACTACTACTACTACTACTACTACTACTACTACTACTACTACTACTACTACTACTACTACTACTACTACTACTACTACTACTACTACTAATAATAATAATAATAATAATAATAATAATAATAATAATAATAATAATAATAATAATAATAATAATAATAAAATAATAATAATAATAATAATAATAATAATAATAATAATAATAATAATAATAATAATAATAATAATAATAATAATAATAATAATAATAATAATAATAATAATAATAATAATAATAATATAAATAATATTCTTATCAGCTTGAAACAAGAAAACAAATATTATGTAAATTTTGTCCACTTGAAAATAAAAGAAATAACATTATGATGTATATAAAAAATTGGAGAGAAGAAATGAGATTCATTTACAAATCAAACTAAAAGCAGTAATAAACAAAAAAATATAGAAGTGTTTATTCATATAAAAAAGAAAATACCGTCATCATCAGAGAAGAAACGTAAATGTCGAAGAAGAAAAAAAAGACACAAAATGTAAAAAAAAAGAAAAGAAAAAACTTGAGAATTTAATGGAGCGAAATATATCCATTGGTGTCCCATGGGAACTTGTGGCAAAGGCTGGCGATATTTTTTTTTTTTGGGGGGGGGGATACTGTCTCTTGGAATAGAATCGTAATCAATCCATTAACTACAGTATTTTCAATTTATTCCGTGTATCTCAGGGAGATATATTGCCTTTCGTTAATTAATTAATTAATCAATTAATTAATGAATCAACCGATTAATTATTTAAGCAATCAAATCAAAAACCTATTTCCCAATTGTTATGTGTAGCTCAGGGAGATATATTGCGTTTTGTTAATTAATTAATTAATTAATTAATTAATTAATTAATTAATAATTTAAATAATTAATTAATTAATTGATTAATTGATTAATCAATGTATTTATTAATTTAGTCCTTTCTTTCTTTAGTCATTTAATCTATTTATTTTCAACTTTTTCTTTTCAGTAGTTTAGCGATACAAACATGGCTTCAACTCCCCATCTTTGCTACAACAACTCGTGGACAATGAGATAAGAGTAGAGAGGTTCATAACGCATTTCAAAGTAGCTGGTTGAGTGAGTACTCTACTAGATTTGTAGGTCTAGTGGTGAAGCAGCATCTTCGTGAGGTCGGTTTCAATAGGGAAAAATAGGTCTTATTTTTTAGTTGATCAGTTCTTAAGGTGTTTTCAACAACTTAGTCGAGGCTGAATTTCAGTGAGACTCTTAAGGACTTTTTTTTATATGTATATATTTTTTATGTTTAAAGGGAAAAGACATAAAAAGTCTTATTCAGGTGATTTTTCTTGTCTGTGCCCATAGTGGAACTAGTTCCAACACTTGCCTAACATTTCTATAAATGTTCTATTGAAGCTGATTATAAGAGAAATTTTGCTGATAACTTATTGTTGGTATGTTTTTTCTTATAAATGAAACTTAAGAGAGCTTGATATTGTAAGCCAAAATGTCGAAGAACTATGAAAACAATAATATTTCAGGATCAGGTAAAGATTAACAACCCCCAGAACATTAAATAACTCCGTCAATTGTTAGGTTAAGCTGATTAGGTTAGGTTAGGCATTAACCTATCCGAACTCAACCACACTTGAATTAACTAAACTTGACCTAATAATTCAGGAGTCTCTAATCTTTACATAATCTCTCTTTTATACAACAGACGAAAAATAAATGAAAACACATTATATCATTGTCAAAACAGTGAACAAAACAACCTATATTATGTATTCAAATCTTACCAATATGATATCAAAGTTATAAATCTAAATAAAAAAAATATATTGATTCTTAACCATTTAACTGTGTACTTAATTCGCTGAATGACTGGCTAACTGACTGACTTAATTACTACACTAAACTATACTAAAGTAACATTCTTTCTATCTATCCTTTACTATTCCCATTGCCTATACAGTATACCTAAATAAAAATATATTGATACTTAAACATTTAACAGTGTAATTAATTAACTGGCTGACTGGCTAATTGACTGACTGAATAACTGGCTAATTAACTGATTGAATAACTGACTTAAGTACTACACTAAGATATACTAAATTACCTTTCTTTCTATCTATCTTTCACTACCCCCACTGCCACGTGTTATGTGGGGGTCAGTGTTCCTGACAACGCTCCTTTGCAGTCCTTGGTTTTCGCGTCCGATCTCCTCTCAACCCTTCGTCCTTTAAAGGAGGCGTTATTAGTGAGGAAGTAACTGGATGGAAGGAACACAGAGAGGGAAGGCCGACCTTTCCAGCCTATTATTGAATCATTGCTAACGAGCCCAATTATTAATTACATCGTTAGTTATGGTTCAATCTTCAACTACCCTGACCCGAATGCTTCAGTAGCAACATTATAACTTTCGTGGAAAGTAATTTACAAGTATTTAATGCAGCAATCAATAATTCTCTCTCTCTCTCTCTCTCTCTCTCTCTCTCTCTCTCTCTCTCTCTCTCTCTCTCTCTCTCTCTCTCTCTCTCTCTCTCTCTCTCTGAAAGCTTTCATATTATTTTTTCTCAATTATATCTGACTTAGATTATGATAATATATATATATATATATATATATATATATATATATATATATATATATATATATATATATACATATATATATATATATATATATATATATATATATATATATATATATATATATATATATATATATATATATTGGCTGTGTACATTGATAATTATAATAATAGTAATAATAATAATAATAATAATAATAATAATAATAATAATAATAATAATAATAATAATAATTTAATAATAATAATAATAATAATAATAATAATAATAATAATAATAATAATAATGTGGGTATTGATATGAAAACAATGCAATGAAATAAACAGAAGAGGATACAATAATTAAATTTCGAGCGTTCTTAAACACAACTTCACGTAAATATTATGAACAAATGATGAAGGAGTGTTGGGAGGGGACTGAGGGTTCGGGAACCAAGGTAGGGGGACTAAGGGTTCGGGAACCAAACAGACAAATAAATATTAATTTCCATTTTTGTATAATGGCTATTCGCTTACAAAATTAAGAGTAACTTATAAGTAGACATGTAATTGAACTAATAAGTAAGAGGGTAATAAATACAGTTAAAATAAATATAGCTTTCCTAGAAAATCATAATACTGTAATAAAAAATGTTAACAATAATGTTAATAATAGTGTAGTAATAATAACACTCGATACAGGATCGATGTTATCGGCATCATCACCATATTTGTATTCCTTTCAATGAGAATACTTAGTTCTTAACTTAGAGAACAAAGGAGGCGATATCAGTTTACATACAGAGTGGTTAGTGTTAAGGGAAATTGCATTATATAATTAAATTTAATTAGTGTGTGAGCAGCAACTATTTGTCCAAAATAAAACTATATAGTTTGCCTTTGAAAGCTGTGAAGGAGGATGAATTTTTAAGATGCTCTGGAATATTGTTTCAGAGTGTTGGCCCTTTAATAGTGATCATCTTTGAACCTGCTTCTCTTTGTTCTCTGAATAAAGAGCTCACTACTTTGTTTTGTGTTGGTTCCCCTTATATCCCTGACTGTTTTTATATTAAATATCCTGCTAGGATATTGATGGTTCAAAATTTTGTACTCAAAAACGTAAATAGCATAGGCGACCTTGTTTTCTGCCCGCAACCATCCCAAGTTTTTTGATAGCTGGTGTGATGTGGTCATATTTTCTTTCCTCCCAGGGCGACTCGAGCTGCAAAATTAATAAGCTTTTGTATTCTCTTTATCTGAGTCTTAGTGGTAGCTCCCCATACAGTTGTGCAGTAATTAATGTGACTTACGGCTAGAGATTCAACAACAATTATTCGAGTGGTAGTCTCAAAATTGTCTTTTATACGTGCTAAGTACATTAGTGTTCCTGTAACCTTTTTGCATACTTTATCTATATAGGAATCAAACAACATGTAGTTATCAAAGTGGAATCCTAGATTTTTGACTGTTTTGCTAGGTGTAATGATACTGTCGCAAAACTTATTTGTTGTTTTCTTGAATTTGTGCTATATGGTACCTTGAGCCAATAAACATGCATTGTGTTTTACTTTCATTAATTAACAGCCCATTTTCTTTAAAATAGGTTTTAATTTTTGACAGAGAATGTTCTGCTCTTAAGGCTAACTCTGGGAGATTATTAATATCACCACTGGAGTAGTTGAGTGTCATCTGCATATTGTTCAACTAGACAGTTAGAAACGAAAGAAGATAGATAATTTACGTAAAGGGATAAGAGGATAGGACCAAGTACTGATCCTTGTGGAAAACCAAATGATACATTCTTGGAGTAGACATAATGATGTTAAGACAGATAGACTGTTTGCGGTTAGATAGATACTCTGTAAACCAGTTCGGGTCGATATTTAAGTTAGTACATTTCTTAATAAGAATTTCA
>JAXCGZ010003970.1:47500-55000 GCA_037179515.1 Halocaridina rubra
ACAGTGGGGGGTTGGGGCTTGTCCTGGCTGACGAATACCCATTGTAAAATGGAAATAAAGTTTATTATTATTATTATTACTCTCTCTCTCTCTCTCTCTCTAAACACACCCTTTTTCCAAGGTATCTTACCCTTTCCTGCCCATATTTTAGGCAAGATAATTTTGAATGAGCACGTACGAGCCATATACATGTATCATTTATTTCAGAGTCAACAAATAAAATTTTCTCGAGTTGGCTTTTATGTATCGAGGAGTCAAATAAGGAGACATAACCGTATATTGCCCCAAAAGGGAGAGAGAGAGAGAGAGAGAGAGAGAGAGAGAGAGAGAGAGAGAGAGAGAGAGAGAGAGAGAGAGAGAGAGAGAGAGAGAGAGAGAGAGAGAGAGAGAGAGACGGGGCTGAAAGAAAAAAAAAGTGGGCTTGATGTAGTAGAATGGCGGGCAATATGACGGGCGCGGGACGTGGCACTATGAAAAGTAACTGCTGAGGTTCAACCAATGAGTCCCTAAGGAGTACTTCAGGAAGGTCGTTGGGCACCCAACTTCCTCACACACACACACACACACACACACACACACACACACACACACACACACACACACACACACACACACACACACACACACACACACACTTGCACATCCAGTTTGTAGAATTGTAATAAATCTTTCAAAGGTGTAGGAAAATTTTTCTTTGAAGAGTAAGCTTTTGTGTCAACTGGAAGTAGTTAGGAGAGAAAATGGTCAGTGCCAGCTGCCTTTTTAACAGTATGTAATTATATATTTAAAAACGAGTTACTTATCGTAAGAGAGTGGTGAAGTGTGATGCTCTAAGAGAGGAAGTTGTCAACGAAAACGAACACTCGCTTATTTAATCACAAAGGAGAATTGAATCTTTGGGTAACGTTGAACGCAATTAATTTTTTTTTTTCACCTGAAGGGGAATGTATCAGTGTGCGGAATGGGACTTCTTGGCGCCGCCATTTTGACGTGGCACTTTTGGCACCGAGAATGGCACCTTTGGCAAATTAAAGCAAGGTTACTTAACACTACCTAATCTAACCTAACCCTTATAGATTAATTGGCACTTATTTAGTGCTAATTAATATATTATTTAGTAAAGGCGCCGTGGTAAAGTCGCCATTCACGGCGCCAAAAGAGTCGCGCCAAAACAGCGGCGCCAAATGGTACCTGACCCCGCTGACAGCCACTGTCACCAGCTTCTTGAGTACTGAACATCCATACATAAATTCTTTTAAGTCCTAAGTTCTTCATGATTCCAAATTCTGTGGTACCCCTAGCCTATCTCGTGGCACTCTAGGGTGCCTCGGTACCAATGTTGGGAATCACCTACGTAAGCATCCCTCACATCAGCAAATAAAAAGGCAATTTCCTCAACTCTACAGGTATAAAAGGAGACAACTTTGTGAACTATTTCTCGTATATTGTAATTACCAATCCTTCAATCTAGGAATCTTTCCTATGTCTCTTTTCTTTCCTAGTGCTAGTTATTGGCAGCTTGTCTCCTTTTAATAAAAATTAATTAAACATTTCTACTTGATTTCCAGGAACTTTTCACTAACTCATTCAGGCGAGGTCCAAAACAAGAGTACTTATCACTTTGCTAACCAGTAATCAACGAAAAAAAAAAAATTGGCCCTTACTTTTCTCTACTGGTGATTTTCCCCTGAGTTTTGTTCTCAATATCTCTTCTAGCTAGAATACTTTTTCCTTGAGTTGGATTATCTTTATATACACGTGAGGCTTCACCTTTTAAATCCAGTTCAAGCAATATTCTTTCTTTTTATCTATTCAGCAAATATAAAAATTGCAAAATATGTTTCAGTTTCCTTTAGGTGAGTTTTACATTTGTTTGAACATTCAATTCTTTCAATTCTTTTATGAAGATTCGTTTTAAAAAGTTTCATACATCGTTCAAACTTGCCTTCGGACAGCCTTCGGTAAACCAAACAAAGGAAAATTTAATTAAACTTTATATGTGTATTAAAGAAACTCGAGCATAAGATCTTTTTTATGATAAATTAATCTGCAGGCTCTCCGTGGTCACCGTGGCTAAGTGGTAGCATTTGCGACTTTGAGTCTTCAGGTCGAGGGTTTGAGGATCGTCACGGTCTGAGGTTAGAAAGGGCATGCACTCAAGGTAACGATCACACTTACCAAAACCAAAATCTTTCGCAAGAAGGTACCGTCCAAGCCCTTACTAAGAAAAGGGATTCAGTGACGTGAAATCGATCTCTTAATCACCTGCGGGTATTCCCGAGACACACCATTCAAATATATTCAGATTTTACTATTCCAAGTGAATGAAGAACTTATTAATAATTTCAGTTCTTTTCTTATCTCTATCTGAAGGAATTCTTTGACCAAAGTTCGTTTAGCTTTCCTATCGCCCCGCGGTGGAAGGATACAGGTAGAAAATCCGAACTAAGATGTTCTACGGTATCGTTCCAGTTTGCCGATGCCCATATTACCGATTCCCACTTTGTGGATTTCCAAATATATATATATATATATATATATATATATATATATATATATATATATATATATATATATATATATATATATATATATATATAGAGAGAGAGAGAGAGAGAGAGAGAGAGAGAGTGTGAGTGAGACATCGAATTCAGGCAGTATGGAATAACTGGAGGTCTGCATCTGGTGTTCTCTGTGACAAGAAGGTATCACTGAGATTGAAGGGAAAGTTTCATAGGACCGTTGTAAGACCAGTTATGTTATATGGAACAGAAACAGCAGGTATGAGGAAGACAGAGGAGAAGGGGATGGATGTAGCGGAGATGAGAATGTTGAGGTGGATGTCTGGAGTAACAAGGAAGGATAGAATTAGGAATGAGTATATAAGAGGTAGTCTTCGTGGCAAAATGGTAGCGTCTGCGACTCTGAAGCGGCAGGTCGAGGGTTCGCGCCCCGTCACGGACTGAGGTTAGTAAGGGTATACACTCAGGGTAACGATTACATCTGCCAAAACAAGTCCTTCGTAAGAAGGCAACCGTCCTAGCCCTTAGTAGAAAAGGGAGTTCGTGACGTAAAACCGAATCAATCATATAAGAGGATCGACAAAGGTAGTTGAATTATCAAAGAAAAGGAGGGAAGGCGTAGATGGTATGGACACCTGATACGATGGGACGAACATCATGTTGGAAGACATACGATGGAGATGGAAGTTCGGGGTAGGAGGAGGATTGGAAGACCAAGAAAAAGATGGCGTGATTGTATAGGGGAAGACTTGCAAAGGAAGGGTATTGATGAAAATGAAGCACAGAACAGAAATAGATGGAGACGACTCATTCACAACGGCGACCCCATATAAAAATGGGTTAAAGCTGAGAAGAAGAAGAAGAAGAAGAAGAAGAAGAGAGAGAGAGAGAGAGAGAGAGAGAGGAGAGAGAGAGAGAGAGAGAGAGAGAGAGAGAGAGAGAGAGAGAGAGAGAGAGAGAGAGAGAGAGCAATTTAACAAATAAATACTTCAGGTATAAGCAAATAAGCAAGCCAGATGAACAAATAAACACTGATAGGATAGCTTAAGAAATTGATATTTATAAGAAAAAAGCAGATAGAAAATAAATACTGCAAGCATAGTTTAATAAACTAACGAGAAATAAACCAAATAACCGGCGTAAATATCGGAGGCGAGAGCTTAATATTAGTGTCACAAAACGAGCCATGTTAGTAATTATGTTAATTCTCTGGCCTTTGATTGCAACATCATTGCGAGGTCTTGCCTTCCCTTGGGTCTAATGCCATTATAGGAGGCTTGTAATAAAAGGGTCCCGTAATTACCCACTTGTCCTCAGAGCTTAAACAACAGTATACTGCCATCCAAGTTTATTTCCCCGGGCTCTAACGTGACTGTTCATTTCCCTTCATTTCAGCTGCATTTCTCTCCTATTTCCAGAGACATGTCACTTGGGTGATTGTCGCAATAATCACAATTACCTCATTTCTGAAACGTAGTAAAAGGGTATTGCTTACAATAGCCACGTTTTTTTTTCTCTCTCAGCAAAGCCAGAAGAATCATAGTCATATTATTCACATTTCTCTTACATTGTCATCAATTTTTCTTTCGTCCATATTCACAGTATACTCAAATTCTGCTCAATTCTTACTTATTTGTTTCTTTGTTTACATGTAATTGCATAACTATGTTTGAATAAGCAAATAGCAGAATTTGAAACTAAAATAAGTAAGTACCAGAAAATTGAGATGCAGTAAGTAGGAAAACATCAAAACGAAGTACGTAAAAACCAGAATAAAGTAACATTATGTGGAAGTTCAGAATAAAAATTGGAATGCGTAAGTGCGAGAATAATGAAAATAAGTAACAGAATACGTAAGTAGCAGATCATCAGAACAGAGCAAAAAAAAAGGTACTGAAAAATACAATAAAGTGTAGTCACCGTGACTCAAACGATAGCATCCGCGACTCTGAGGCATCAGGTCGAGGGTTCGCGCCCCGTCACGGTCTGAGGTTAGCAAGGACATGCAAGTCCACCTGGAATACAATAAACAGCCTAATGGGACGAAAACAAATTAATCATTCAAAGGAAATCAAATTAGAAAATGATAAGTACCACACTGCTAATATCTTTAATAATCATTTCTTAACTATACCACAACCAACACAGGAACAACAAAATGTGCAACAAAACTCACACCGACAGTTTCTTAATAATCCACCAGACTTTTCGTTTTTCTTGTATCCTGTAACAAGGGAGGAAGTCACTAAATATATAAAAACCTTAAAACCAGATACAGCGTTGGGATATGATGAAATTCCATCAAAACTACTCCAGGTCACTGCCCATTACATTGGTACCCCACTTACCCACATAATCAATCTATGTATTCAGCAAGGATGTTTTCCAGACAAACTAAAAAGTGCTAAAGTAATACCTATATATAAGTCAGGCACTGTAGATGATGAAAATAACTATAGATCTATATCTATCTTACCGTCTTTAAGTAAAGTGTTTGAAAAAGCGATTGTTCACAGACTTAAAGAATTCCTTGAAAAGTTCACCTATTATCCGAAAATCAATGCGGATTCCGTAATAATAAGACCACTGAAAAAGCAATTATGAACTTTACAAGTGATGTTTATCAAAATTTGGAAAATAAAAACTTTGTTGCAGGGGTTTTCCTAGACTTGTCCAAAGCATTTGACTCATTAGACCATAATATACTAATAGAAAAACTATCTTGTGTGGGTATTAGGGGAACACCATTACAGTCATTTAAGAGCTACTTGAAAAATAGAAAACAAGCCGTATATTGTAATGGGAAAGCATCTTTGTTGCAAACTATTGAGAGGGGAGTACCACAGGGATCAATACCGGGCCCATTGTTATTTTTAGTTTATATAAATGATATTTCCAATGCCAGTAATAAATTCAAATATATTCTTTATGCAGATGACACCAACCTTCTCTTGCATGATAATAACCTTGACCACCTGCATTCTGTTTTAAATAGTGAACTAGAAAAAATTAACAATTGGGTCTCTGTTTATAAATTAAAGCTAAATGTTTCCAAAACTGACTATATCTTATTTCAAAATAGATCTGTAGTACACAATATTGGTCAAGTTAATATGAATGGGTATGAAGTTAAAAGAGTTGCTTGTAAGAAATTTTTGGGAGTAATTATTGATGAAAATCTAAGTTGGAAATATCATATTCAATCTGTCTGCTCAAAACTGTCCAAAACGTGTGGAATTTTGTATAAAATTCGCCATAACCTAACAAATGAGGCCTTAAAAAGCATATACTATTCCCTGTGTTATCCTCATATTATATACTGTTTGTCCATCTGGGGTTGTACTTGGCCGTCAATTGTATGGGATGTATTTGTAACTCAGAAAAGACTGATCAGAACTATTACATATAGTAGAAAATATGACTCAACTTCCTCTTTTTCAAGGAGCTAAACTTGCTTAAATTTAATTACTTGATACAATATTTCTGTCTTATTATTATACATAGTGTTGTTAATGATTACAGAAAATTATTTAGATATTTTCAACACAACCATTGAACCAGAGGTAACAATATAAATTTGATATGTCCACAGCCGAGAACAACCTTGCACAAATTTTCTATTCACTGTTTTTGGCCCAAAATGTTGGAATGCATTACCAGAAGATTTAAAAACAATAACTGGCACAACTTTATTTAAAAAGACTCTCAAACAGCATTTATTTACTAGGCAAAATCAAGCAGCTGTTGATTAATAATTAATACAGTATTGGTGCATAATTATGTCCAGGTTAAGGTCAGGCTACTATTTTGTTTTATTACAAGATAAGTATGACATTGCTATATTGGAGCTTTTGTTAACTATTGCCGTCATATTTTAAATTATGTGAAATGTATATTAAACTGCCTGCCAAGGAGCTCTTGCTCAGCAGGCTAGTGCCTATGAATATAATGAACATATTTATTCCTGTATGCATAGGGAAACAGCCAAGGTATATGTATGTATGTATACTAAATATTTGGCAGTAAAATCTATGACTATGACTCAGGGTAAATGATTACATCTGCCAAAATAAGTCCTTCGCAAGAAGGCAACCGTCCTAGCCCTTGGTTGAAAAGGGAATCCGTGACGTAAAACCAGAACAGCTGAAAATACAATAAAGAAACAGCTTAAAAACATTAAGGAATATTTAAGTATCAGGACAAGAGACGTATAAGAAAGGAGATGGAAATGGAATAAGCAAGTAGCAGAGAATCTATACGTAACGATTAAGTCCCAGAATACAAAGCTAGAATACGTTAGTAACAAAATGTTGAAACGGAATAGGTAAGTACATAAATATAAAACGGACTACTTAAGTAGCAGCATATTAAACGGAATACGTAAGTAGTAGATTATTAAACGGAATACGTAAGCAGCAGAAAATATGAGTGGACTACATGAGTAACTAAAACATAATAAGTAAACATCTGAATAACAAAAGAAATGAGTAAGGCGAAAAACATCAACACCAAATAAAACAAGTATTGAAAATACATTAAATAAATAGCCGAATAATCCAACAGAATACGTAAGTACCACTATGAGATAAACTGAATACGTAAGTAGCAGAATGGCGCTGCTGGAAGGGTGTGCGAGTGTTTCTTTTACCAACTAATAAATAAATATTTTGGGTGTTTTTAAGGCCCTATTCTCGCCCACTTGTCCACACCCCACATGTCCCAAAGTCTTACCTGGGTCAACACTTCGCGAGGCTTAATAAACAGAAAATGAGCCAAGTCACCTTCGCGAGAGAGAGAGAGAGGAGAGAGAGAGAGAGAGAGAGAGAGAGAGAGAGAGAGAGAGAGAGAGAGAGAGAGATGCATTTGTTTTTTTATTCACTGCCGTATTCTTGATTATTATTATTATTTCTTAATCTCTCTCTCTCTCTCTCTCTCTCTCTCTCCTCTCTCTCTCTCTCTCTCTCTCTCTCTCTCTCTC
>JAXCGZ010003970.1:60000-75000 GCA_037179515.1 Halocaridina rubra
AGTTCTCCCTCTTTATGCACCTCTGTGGCTCAGTGCACTGAGCTGTGGACTTCTTTTCTACAGGTTCCAAATTCGACTCCCCTTATATGGAAAAGTGTTACACTGTGCTAAATACAAGTGCCTTTTTCATATTGTTACAGCAGTATATTCTGTGACATGCTTTGTTGACAAACACGACTAAATGTAAATTTTGGATTTCAACAATGATGAAAGTGAAATTAATATTAGGCATTAGGTTAGGTTAGTTAACATTACGACTAGATTAGATAGGACGCGGTTAGTTAGATTTAGTCATGTCAGGCAGTCAGGTGCATCTTTAAAGTTATTACTTGATGGGAAATAAACTTGTATAAAAAAATACAAAACGGGACTATGTGATTTTTATAAAATTGCGAGAAGTAATTATATGTTGTTTTGCTTTCATTTTAGCTCTTGTCTATACTATTAAATTAGAGCCTCAATTTTTTTTTATCCGTATTCATCTCCATCATGGAGCTTTCACCAATGGAGTGAATAGGCTTCAAGAGGCGTTATATCAATTCTCTTATCTATGTCTATCAATCTAAGTTAGTTAAATACCAAAAATAAATTTTGAAAGATGAAATTATCATTAAAAAACAAAAGTTCTCTTCAATTTTTACTTCGCCATAGCCATTAGAACGGAAATAAACATAATCTTCTCACAATTGCAACTCATATTTGACATGATTTCGAGTTCACTTGACTCTTGTAATTTTTTTGATTACGACTTAACGATCTAATTTCATTCCAGTGTTTTGCCTAATTATAAGAGACTTTTGGAATCATGTCATATCGGGTCAGTCACGTGGATTCAGCTGCAAATGTCAGCTAATTATTGATAGAAAGACTAAGAGGGATGTGAGAATAGGAGGATAGCATTTGATATTAACTTTCTTTTTTAATTTCAGTTAAAAAAATCAATGAAAAAGCTATTGTGTGTGTGAGTAAGTGCTTGCGTGCATGCATGTGTATAAGATAATTGACCATCTCACACATACAAATTTGTTTATACACAAAACAATGAAAAATGGCTTCCATAAAACATATGGGAATAGCTATTGCTTGCGAAGTCCCTAGTGAATTAACACACACACACACACACACACACACACACACACACACACACACACACACACACACACACACACACACACACACACACACACACACACACACACACACACACACACACACACACACACACACACACACACATAAACGCATATACACGCGCGCACACACACACACAAACGCACACTTTTGTTCCTTGTATATGTAAATGACCTACCAGAGTCTGTAAATTCATTCATGAATATGTTTGCAGATGATGCAAAGATTGTGAAGAAAGTAGGAAACGAGAACAATGGTAGAGAACTTCAGGAGGATCTAAATAATCTGCATGAGTGGTCAGAAAAGTGGCTAATGAAATTCAATACTTCAAAATGTAAGGTAATGAGAATGGGTACAAGTGCAAGAAGGCCCAAGCTTGACTACTCGGTGGCTGGAGTACAACTTCAAGAGACAGAAAATGAGAGAGATCTTGGAGTAAACATACTGGCAGATTTGTCTCCAGAAATACATATAAATGGCATAGTAAGGGCAGCATATGCATTCTTATCAAATGTAAGAGTAGCCTTGAGGCACATGGACAAGGAAATGTTCAGAAATGTTTATGTAACCTATGTGAGGCCAAAACTCGAATATGCAGCCCCCTTTTGGAATCCGCACTTAAAAAAACACATAGCTAAGCTTGAAAAAGTTCAAAGACATGCCACGAAACTGGTGCCAGAAATACGCAATCTCAGTTATGATGAGAGGCTGAGGGAATTAGACTTACCATCACTCGAAGCTAGAAGAGTGAGGGGGGATATGGTGACAGTCTTAAATTCCTTCATGGTTATGATAGAGTGGATAGGGATCGATATTTTGATATGGCTGGCTCTAGAACTAGAGGTCATAGTTTGAAGCTTCGTAAGAAAAGTTCTTTGCAGGATGTAAGGAAATACTTTTTCAGTGTAAGAGTAGTTGATAATTGGAATTGGCTAAGCGAGGAGGTAGTTAATGCTATCTCAATCCATAGTTTTAAGGACAGGTATGATAAGTATCACTAAGTATAAAATGGAACCGATGAGGAGACGGGAAGATACGAGCATTGGGCTCTTTCCCGTAAACACAATTAGGTAATCACAATTAGGTAATCCACACACACACACACACACACACACACACACACACACACACACACACACACACACACACACTCACATCCACGCGCGCGCACACACACCTTTTGTCAGTGAGGCAACATGGCTTCAGAGAAGGTAGATCAACAGTAACAAACTTATTAGAATTTTATGATGAGGTAAGCCAAATCTTACAGGAAAGAGAGGGCTGGGCAGATTGCATATTCCTAGACTTCCAGAAAGCGTTTGACACTGTTCCACATGGGAGACTTATTAGGAAGCTGCAATCAATGGCTAGAATAGGTGGAAATGTCTTGGAATGGATAAAAACTTACTTAGAAGGAAGGGAACAGAGGGTTAGAGTAAGACACTCAGTGTCTGAATGGAGAAGAGTTAGTAGTGGAGTTCCACAGGGTTCAGTTTTAGGGCCACTTTTGTTCCTTGTATATGTAAATGACCTACCAGAGTCTGTAAATTCATTCATGAATATGTTTGCAGATGATGCAAAGATTGTGAAGAAAGTAAAAAACGAGAACAATGGTAGAGAACTTCAGGAGGATCTAAATAATCTGCATGAGTGGTCAGAAAAGTGGCTAATGAAATTCAATACCTCAAAATGTAAGGTAATGAGAATGGGTACAAGTGCAAGAAGGCCCAAGCTTGACTACTTGGTGGCTGGAGTACAACTTCAAGAGACAGAAAATGAGAGAGATCTAGGAGTAAACATACTGGCAGATTTGTCTCCAGAAATACATATAAATGGCGTAGTAAGGGCAGCATATGCATTCTTATCAAATGTAAGGGTAGCCTTCAGGCACATGGACAAGGAAATGTTCAGAAATATTTATGTAACCTATGTGAGGCCAAAACTCGAATATGCAGCCCCCTTTTGGAATCCGCACTTGAAAAAGCACATAGCTAAGCTTGAAAAAGTTCAAAGACATGCCACGAAACTGGTGCCAGAAATACGCAATCTCGGTTATGATGAGAGGCTGAGGGAATTAGACTTGCCATCACTCGAAGCTAGAAGAGTAAGGGGGGATATGGTGACAGTCTTTAAATTCCTTCATGGTTATGATAGAGTGGATAGGGATCGATATTTCGATATGGCTGGCTCTAGAACTAGAGGTCATAGTTTGAAGCTTCGTAAGAAAACTTGTTTGCAGGATGTAAGGAAATACTTTTTCAGTGTAAGAGTAGTTGATAATTGGAATTGGCTAAGCGAGGAGGTAGTTAATGCTATCTCAATCCATAGTTTTAAGGACAGGTACGATAAGTATCACTAAGTCTAAAAATGGAACCGATGAGGAGACGGGAAGATACGAGCTTTGGGCTCTTTCCCGTAAACACAATTAGGTAATCACACACATATATATGTATATATATAGATAAATGTATTAGTGATATATGTAATAATTATGATTAGCTTTTTTTATATGAGCGTGACACCGGGACAGGCAAGAAAATTACCCTCATGAAGCCCGAGCATGAAAAAATCATTAAGGCAAAGAAAAAGATTAAGGACAAGACAGAAATAAGGGAATGGAACACAATAAGAAAAGGAAAGGCTTAAAGAAAATTCGAAAAATTGAAGACCCAGAGATATATTTATGGTATGAATGAGAAAAAGAGGAACATTTTCTAATTTCAGATATAAATAAAATAGGGAATCCCTTGGATTATTCCTTTAAAGTCTAAAGACAGCACACTTTTTTTGGCTTGCAATCTTTTCCATCAAATCCTCTGAGTCTGTTCACTGGGATGTATTGAAAATGAGCAAGATATCACATGGAAACAATGAACTAAAACACCCCATCATTAACAATGAGCAAGAAATCACATGGAAACAATTAAATAAAGCACCCCATCATTTACAATGAGCAAGAAATCACATGGAAACAATGAACTAAAACACCCCATCATTAACAATGAGCAAGAAATCACATGGAAACAATTAAATAAAGCACCCCATCATTTACAATGAGCAAGAAATCACATGGAAACAATGAACTAAAACACCCCATCATTAACAATGAGCAAGAAATCACATGGAAACAATTAAATAAAGCACCCCATCATTTACAATGAGCAAGAAATCACATGGAAACAATGAACTAAAACACCCCATCATTAACAATGAGCAAGAAATCACATGGAAACAATGAACTAAAACACCCCATCATTTACAATGAGCAAGAAATCACATGGAAACAATGAAATAAAACACCCCATCATTTAAAATGAGCAAAAATCACATGGAAACATTTAACTAAAACACCCCATCATTTACAACTAAAATAGATCAAACAAAAGAAAGCTAATTTTTTTTAAACTCCTCCCAGGCCCAAACCTATGCCAGACTTAAAAAAAAAATAAACTTTATATTGATGCAATCAAGAGTCACAAATCTACTATATACTCAAAAACAAATAGCATCTCTTCACTAGATACGCCTACATATTCACATACAATTTTAAATAAGTAAATATTATCTAGTAAACAGTTCAAGTTCAGATTATATTTGGAATCCTAAGGAAAAACGGATTCTTTTTGGGCATTGTAAAACCTTGTTTCGAAGCCACGTTGATACTCTCAATTTCTAATTTTAGCTAAGACCTCTGACTGTGCTTAGAGTTTGATTATATATTCAGTTTTTTTTTTTTATATTGATATACTCAAAAATATCAAGCCTCTGAATAGCCTTCGTAATGGGTGGTAGAATCACCAACAATCGATGGAAGTTAAAAATTTTTTATTGTTTATTTTTGATAATTTACAAACTTCTAATTATATCTCATATTTTAACAACCAAAACAACATTGCTCTTTAGGATCAAAGCGAGGCCATAAGAATAAATATTATTGTTTTTTTTTTTAAGAGAAATTCCAACGGTAAATATATTCTGTCTTGTTATTAGATCTCTCGAGAGCCGCTACAAAGGCTCATCCTAGACAACTCTTCGAACCGGAGATTAAAATAATTTGAACTTTTAATTTTATTTTATGTCGCTGCCTCAAGAGATATAGAGAAAAATAGTCTATATATTTTTTGAGAAGACACAATATATTATTCACTTGTATTTATTAATTTATTTATATATACATTTGTTCTGTGTTTCGAAGGGAAATGTATTTATTATTGAAACACCAGGAATCATGGGTCAAATAATTCGAATAGTCAAAGTCATCGAGATCATTTATTAAATTAAATAATGAAATTTAATTCAGTTAACTCTAAAACATAGTCATGAAAGAAAATAACTAATTTAAAAGAAAATGGTCAGGTTTTTAATAACAGCTTTTGCATACAGATATTTGGGAATGTAATATTTCCTCGATATAAATGTCAGTTTGTTTAAATCATACAGTGTTCTCTTTGGCAAACACACACACATACATGCATATATATATATATATATATATATATATATATATATATATATATATTTATATATATATATATATATATATATATATATATATATATATATATATATATATATGCATATATATATATATATATATATATATATATATATATATATATATATATATATATATATATATATATATATATATATATATATATATATATATATATATATATATAGAGAGAGAGAGAGAGAGAGAGAGAGAGAGAGAGAGAGAGAGAGAGAGAAGAAGAAGAAGAAGAAGAAGAAGAAGAAGAAGAAGAAGAAGAAGAAGAAGAAGAAGAAGAAGAAGAAAAAGAGGAGAAGAAGAAGAAGAAGAAGAAGAAGAAGAAGAAGAAGAAGAAGAAGAAGAAGAAGAAGAAGAAGAAGAAGAAGAAGAAGAAGAAGACAAAAAAAAAAGAAAAGAAAAAGGGAAGAAGAAGAAGAAGAAGAAGAAGAAGAAGAAGAAGAAGAAGAAGAAGAAGAAGAAGAAGAAGAAGAAGAAGAAGAAGAAGAAGAAGAAGAAGAAGAAGAAGAAGATTTTATACAGGGAAACTGTTAAAAGTAAAAATTTTTTTGTTTCCTTCAAATTAAAGCCTTGCATTGATTACCCAACTCACAGAAAAATTCTGGACAAACTAGACAGGTAAGCTTAATTACAAACTAGACAGGTAAGCTTAATTACAAACTTTGAAACATCCAAAAAAGTTACAGAAAGTTAAAAAAAAAAAAAAATCACTCATTCATATTTTTCCCCTACCTAACTTTTATTTCAACTGTTTACATTTAGAAAGTTCTTTTCCCTTCCAAAAGTTTTCTAGCTTCGTACAATACTTGCATATTCTTCTTCATTTATTTTCTTTATAGGAAAGTTACACACGACAGTGGGGATATGCACAATATTGTATCTTTTAAGACTTTTGTTACAAAACTTCTTTCCGTGGTTCATTCGTATGGCTAATTATGCTGGTTGATTTCAACTAAGTTTCCTCATTATTCTATTTACAGTTTTCTCTTGTGCACACACATTTGCGAATACGTACAGACATGCACGCAGACATACAAACATACGCAATTATCTATTAATTTATTTCCTGAAAGCGTCTGACATTATTCTTTTTACGAGACTACAAATAATTCTACAACAATAGACGGCCTTTGTCACAGATATACTGCTATATGAAAATCATAATTATATGAATGCATAGAACACAGCAAGCAATAATTTTTCTTGATATGACAATTAGCGGGAGGCAATTAAGTTTCGTACCACAGAAGCGTAGTCTGTAGAATGTTCGCCCCAGAGTAGACAGATTAGCGATAGAGCCCACCGAGGGGCGAAAGGCGGAGCATCCAACCTTAATTCCCCAGCTCTAATCTGTCTGAGTCCATCCCGATAATGGGCACTAAAACTCAGGATCCACTGAGCTTCGGAGGTTGGTGGAAATTATTGGTGGAATTTTTTTTTTCAGTATTAAAAAAATGAACTTTAAAATCTAATATGTCATAATTTTCATGCAGAAATATAACCAAATAGATATGAAAAAATGTGTGCATTATTAATAGCTACTTACCTCAATTCGTATAATTTCATTTGGTCAGCGTAAACAAACAACAATGAAATAAATGTATTATTCATCGAATATGCTTCAGATTAAATGTTTATATTTCTGCTTATAAATAGCAATACATTCTCGTTACATCTACTTGGCGTAATAACGTGGAAAAAAAAACCTCTTTTTACCAAGGAAATAGTAACATAAGAACTGTATTTTTATTTATATGTTTTCGTCTCGTATAGATAAAATCAGAGTATTTGCAAAATGTCAGAACCTATTTTTCAAGCAGCATGATTGGCATTTTAAGGAAGTTTCCGATACGAGCTTAAAAGTTACGTTGTCAAATGCGGTGTTCCGTAAGTCCAGAGTGGAAGCCCCCGACAATCTTTTTCTTCTTGATAAAATATTTGATGACACTGCCTCCCCGTTGTAAACTTTTTGACAAACTGAATTTTTTCCCTTCCTTAGGAAATGCGAGGAGGAAATTCTTTTCATTATAGGGTTTCCCCGTTGCTAAAGATGCTGTTGATATGTGGAATACGAAATTATCTCCATGAATTGGATTTTTTCATAGAGAGAGAGAGAGAGAGAGAGAGAGAGAGAGAGAGAGAGAGAGAGAGAGAGAGAGAGAGAGAGAGAGAGAGAGAGAGAGAGAGAGAGAGAGAGAGATAATGTAAACATACACACACACACACACGCACACACACACACACACGTATATATATATATATATATATATATATATATATATATATATATATATATATATATATATATATATATATATATATATATATATATATATATATATAATAATAATAATAATAATAATAATAATAATAATAATAATAATAATAATAATAATAATAATAATAATAATAATAATAATAATAATATTAATAATAATAATAATAATAATAATAATAATAATAATAATAATAATAATAATAATAATAATAATAAAAGCTCCATGTCAGGTCTCTGTACCAGGCTCCAGACACTCGTAATAATGAAGAGGAAAAAGAAAAATCTGAAAAATTTTGCGATGTAATTTGTCAAAAAAAAAAAAAGTTCAATAAAAGAGTATGAAAATACATAAAAGAACATTTTTGAGCTAGCGTATATTGTATCAATCCGAATGAAAAAAAAAAAAACTTTTATACTATTATTACAAACGTTTAAAAGGATGATTTTTATTTTGCATTTTTATTTCATAGCCAACATTTCTCTGAATGCGTAAACGCAGCAACAATGTTTGTCCATTTCGCGTTAACATGAGAATAAAGCTGAAGCAGTTATATGGAATACTTTGCATAGCTTACAATGGTAGTTATATGGATAGCTTTATTTGCTCTCTCTCTCTCTCTCTCTCTCTCTCTCTCTCTCTCTCTCTCTCTCTCTCTCTCTCTCTCTCTCTCTCTCTCTCTCTCTCGTTACATATTTTCATTGACACATATACGTTCGTGTCTTCCGAGGGAGGGAAATATGCAATTAGTTGATATGTTTTCCGAGGGGAGTCGGTGTCTTCAAGTGTGTTATCAAGAAGAAGAAAATATTAACTGAGAAAAGACACTCGAATATTGACAACGCATTTGACACCGTAACTATCAGAGAGCATGTAAAACTTCGCCACACTTCTTCCTCCTTTTGTCTTTCCTAATTCTTATGACCTATCTTTCTTCAAAAAGTGGATATATCGTCATCACAGGGAATAATCCTGCCATATTTCTAGGTCTTAATGACTTCGACTATTCTTTCAGCCAGTCCTTTTCCTCTTGAGTGTCATTATCTTATCTTTGTCTTGTCCTTAAGCTTCTTCTTTTTCTTCCTATCAATGTTTTCTTGGTGTCCGGGCACGATGAGGGCAATTTTCTGGCTTGTTTCGGTGTCACAGTCATAAAAAATAGATCTTGCCATTGAGCAGTACTTCGGCATTGTCAAATACGATGCTATTTTTGAGATATGAAAAAGCGTTATTAATCGACTGAATGAAATTTTCCTTTTCATATAGCTACAGCAGTATATTCTATGACATGGAAACCGCCCTTCCGTAGAAAGATAGAGTCCCTGAGTCGGGTACTTTTTGGCGACGCCATTTTGGCTAGAATTCTCCGTCCAAGCCCTTAATAGAAAAGGGAGTCAGTGACGTAAAACCGATTACATCTGAGAAACTCAACTCGACAACTAAATACCACACCTTAGCAAGAGGGTCTGCCCCTCTCTTTTTATCTCTTTATTTCATTTTCGAGCTTTTCCCCTCCAAATCCTTCTCCTCCTATGACCCCCTCTCTAGTGACACCCTGAGTATGGCTAAGAGAGTTCAACCGACACCGTCAATCTTTCCCACCCCCCTATCCGACCCCAATTATCCGTATCCGTAACTAAACACCCTAACCCCCCCCCCTTTCTAATGATGACACCCTGAATATGGCTAAGAGAGTCCACTCGAAACCGTCAGTCTTTCCCACACCCTATCCTATCCCAATTATCCGTATCCGTAACTAAAAACCCTAATCCAGACCCTAATCCGTTGTTGCTAACTGCCAAAATATAAAAAATTCACATAGGGACTAATTGGTTATTAATAATGCATATAGTAATCATGCGTTGTTCCGTTTTCATTCTGGCTCTAAACTTTAATTTTAGCGCCATATTTTTTTTTAATGAAGTGGAAGAAAATAATATCATCTCATGAAGGAGTTAGAATTAAATGTCTAAAATACGTTTTCCATATCTATATTCTAATTCCATATTTAAATTCTAACATTGTTTGCAATGTTAAGAGAATATGATGTATAAATCTAATTCTTTTTCTCTCTCTCGATATAATGCAATCCTATTTTGAAGCCATATTCAATTATAAGTTAAACTCACTTTTTAAGTTGAGTTCAAACCTTATAATCTGATAAACCTTGGATTTATAATTTTTTTTTCTTAAATTTATGTCATAAGTTATGTTGATTTTTTCTTTTTACCAACAACATCATCTTTGATATTTACATCTCCGTTAGGTAAGGTAAGGTTAGGTTAGGTTAAGTTGGGTTAGAGAGAGACAAGAAAATTCTTATGCTCCATCCGGGCACAATCAAACAATCTCACCTGTCAAAAGTACAGACATCATGCTTGGCTCCAATGGAAAGGATTACACAACTTGCTTACATCAGCATTTTATTTTAAAGTTGAAATTAATTTTACACTTACCGAAAGTCATGCACAACACTCAAATCCATTGTATATCTATGCAGAGTATCTTATCCTACTTCATATTTTTAAAATTGACTTTCATTTCTCTAAAATTGACAGTCACCTTTCTAAAATCAAAATTAAATTTTCTAAAATTGATCTTCAATTTCTGTGTAACCCCATAAGCTTAAATGTAATTTTGGGTTGAACTGAACCATGAGTAGTGGAAACTATAGAGTGGTGCTTCCGATCGCCGTGGCAAAGTGGTAGCGTTCGCAACTTTGAAGCGTCAGGTCGAGGGTTCGCGGTCCACCACGGTCTGAGGTTAGTAAGGGCATGCACTTAGAGTAACGTTTACACCAGCCAAAAACCAAAAGTCCTCGGCAAGAGGGCACCGTCCTAGCCCTTAGTAGAAAAAGGAGTTCGTGACATAAAACCGATCACATAGAGTGGTGCTTCCTTTTTAAATCAATTGATTCTTACCAATAGCACCGAAATGACATATGTAGTCTGGTCACTGAAAGTAATGTGGGATTGCTAGGTCAGGTCAAGACAAGGTGGGTCCTGTATACGGCTGAGAACTTGTGCATGTGCACCTAACTTAATCTAATTAAAATGCTAATTTCTCCTAGTCTTTTCTAATTAAAATGCAGAAATGATTAAATTATTGGTAAGTATATAAGCATAAGCATACTCATATTTGCACTTCAAGAATATGTAAAAATATGTTGAAATGTTGTAACTAATTTTGCCAACCAAAGACAGTGATAAATTACAGGCGCTGAAACCTCTGGCGAAATTAGTTTTTGTCGAACGAATGATAAGTTGATATTTTTTTTTATTAGTATGACACAGGGACAGGCAAAGAAACTTGCCCTCATCGGGCACAGGCAAGAAAACATTAAAATGAAAAAGTAGCAGCTTAAGAACAGGGTAGGTATAAGAGAATGATAAACTATAAGAAAAGACAGACTGTAAGAATTGTCATAGTAATGGAGACCTAAAAATACGGTAGGATTAGGTCCTGAGATGACGATAGAACAGCTTTATGAAGGCATTCCCTAAGGAATCTCACGGTGCAATTAAGTTAGGTTGGATTAGGTTAGATTGTCTCCATTTGCAATATCAAATAAGTCTTGCTCTTATAGCGATACATAGCAGTGTTTATGCAGTTCTAATCTGTAAACACATTCGGTAACAAATGTACAAACTTAGGACCATCTGACGCCGACGTTTTGTCGCCGACGTTTTGGCGGTCAATAAGAGGAGGGGCTTCCCAAACCCCCACTCCACCCCATTTAGTCTACTTTTGAGACACGCAGGGGAACACGGAGGAATTATTCTACCCCCTTCCCTCGGGGGGGAATGTGGCAACCTTTTATTCCCAAGGAGCTGAGGGAAGTAGTTGAAATATATGCAGATCGTGGTGAATGAGTGTTTCTTGGCTCGGTCACCCCTCTTACAAAGGGGAATGGGACCATGTATACAGTGCTCCCTCGTTTATCGCAGGAGTTCGGTTTCAGGATCGGCCGCGATAGGTGAAAATCCGCAAAGTAGGTTCACAATATATACATAGGTATTTTACATTAATTTTTACCTTTACTGTATAAACCCTCCCTGCACTGTTAAGAAACCACCCTCTACTTTATAAATAACAGCATGCAAGCGTAAATTTATATGAACGTGATCGGTAAACTTACTGTGAATGAGGTGATGGTGACGTGTATAGACTCCAGAGGAAATTATTCCTCAGCTAATGACAGCTTTATGGCTGCTTTTGCGAGAGAAGAACATGGTAATGGGGAGTTGCTGTCGCTGTTCCTTCTTTTGTTGGAAGATGGTCTTGTAAGGAGTCATGGCATCGTCGAGAAGATTGCAGAAGGTCACCGAACGAACCATATTATCGTCATGTTCTTGCGAGAGTTGTTGGACTGCTTTAACATGTTCATACATGGCTGCCAGACGTCCGAGTGTAAGGCCAGGTTCTTTGATTTCTCCGTGCGTTAGCTCTGGTTGTTCTTCTTCCTCTTTTTCGCTCGCTGATTTTGTCATTTCCTCCATGTCTTCATCAGTCAAAGGCTGCAAGTGGCAGTCAGTCAGTTTATTCACGTCTTCATGAGTCATATCTTCAAAGCCTTCTCCTCCTAGAAATGCATCAAACTTCACAGCTTTTGCAACTGCCGAGTTATGCACTTTGTCAGGAGCGAATCCCTTGTAGTTGTAGATGACTTCGTGAAACAATTTCTTCCAGCTGGCATTGATTGTGGCCAGCTCCATCTCTTTGATTGCATTCTGAATATTTTGAAGGCATGCAGCAATCATGTAGTTATGCCAGTACGTCTTCAGTATGAATTCTTTGTCTGCATCCATTAAGTCAACCAGGTTCGCCAGGGCATTTCGTGTGTAGAGGACCTTGAACGCACGAATAACGTCTTGATCCATAGACTGAATTAGTGATGTCATATTCGATGGCAGGAACTCTACTTGAACACCGTCATATTCGAGATCAGTTGTGCGGCCACCAGCATTATCCATCAAAAGAAGGACTTGATACTCAAGGCCCTTCTCCGCAAGATATACTTTGACTTGAGGGATAAAGCATTGGTGAAACCATTCTGATATGAGGCTTTTCGTGATCCAGGCCTTAGGGTTATGCATTCAATACACTGGCAGCAGATTCTTATTCTTATTCTTCAAAGCCCTATGGTTCTTAGACTTATAGATAAGCCTGGGCTTTAACATGAAGCCCGCAGCATTCCCGCACATGACGAGGATAAAGCGGTCTTTGTGCGCTTTAAATCCCTGGGCTTTAGCTTCTTCCTTGAAGAGAAAAGTGCGAGACAGCATTCTCTTCCAAAATAAGCCAGTCTCATCCATGTTAAAGACTTGCTTAGGAGCATATTTGCCTTCCTTGATAATTTTCTTGAAGTCGTTTTTCACGTAATCTTCAGCTGCAGCTGTATCTGCAGAGGCAGCTTCACCATGAACCGAAACGTTCTTTAGGCCATAGCGTTTTTGAAATTTGACGAACCATCCCATGCTTGCCACGAATGATTGTTTCCTCGGTGGAGAATCGCTGGAGGGTCCTAGTTGTGGGTCGTCGATATCTTCTTCTCTCTCCTCCTCACGGTCGCCACTGTCGTTGTCGGGTTCATTTGCAGCATATGTCTCATACAGCTTCTTCGCATTTATTTGTCTGATATTGAAGTCTAAGCTGATGTTCTTCTTTCTGCAATCAGCAATCCACGTGGACAAAGCAGATTCCATCCACACTATTATCTTATTGTGGGGTGTTACGACCCTCTTCGCTGCTTTACTAAATGAAATAGCTGCTGCTTTCCTGATATTTGCCTAATCCTTTTTGTTGTATCAAACAGTAGATTTGTTGATGACAAAATGGCCGCCGACATTCGCGAACCCTCTTCTTTCCTTCAGCATATCTAACAGTTTTACCTTTTCAGGTATGGTCAACATCTTCCTGTGCTGCTTAGGATTACTACCAGAAGCCTTAGAAGATGAAGGACACTTGGGAGGCATTGCAGAGATTGAAAAACGAGAGTAAAAAATCACAAGCACAAAGTATTAAAAAGCACAATGCAAACGGTGCACACTTGAGTTAGACTGAACGGGTGAGGCGAGACAATGGAAGACGCTGGGAGAATGAAGCTTCAATCAAAAAGCCAATCAGACCCCATGATACAGAACATACAGAAAAACAAATCAGTGATTCATTGTCTCTCACCCTTTCAGCTAATAGCATCCCATGAACTATCTCACATAGGTGCAAGCCTTTTCCTTTTCCTAGACGCCAATACAGTGTACGCTATCGTACAGTATTTTACATGGTGCAATACTGTGAGTTACATTTTTAAATTTATGTTTTTTACTATTATTTACTGTTTTATTATTCTTAGGCTAGGAAATACTTTTTTTATCAATAAAATAATGAAAATGCTGGAAATTCTAATATGTACTAGCTCACATAGGTGCGACCCTTTTCGTTTTCCGAAACGCCGATACTAGTATCGTATTTTACATGGTGCAATAGTATGAGTTACATGTTTAAATTTATGTTTTTTACTATTTTTTTACTGTTTTATTATTCTTAGGCTAGGAAATAATTTTTTTTTTATCAATAAAATAATAAAAATGCTGGAAATATTAATACGTGCTAGCTCACGTAGGTGCGACCCTTTGCGTTTTCCGAAACGCCCATACCGGTATCGTACTTTCTATGGTGCAGAGTTTAAATTTATGCTTTTTACTATTTTTTACTGCTTTATTATTTTTAGGCTGGGAAATACTTTTTTTTATCAATAAATTAATGAAAAAATGCTTTTTTCAATAAAATTATGAAAATACTGAAAATTTTAAGTTTTTAATGTTTTAATATTCTCGCCTATACCCAGAAAAAAAAGCTCGCAAAAAAAAAAAAAAAACTGCGATGCACTGAATTCGCGATAGGTGAACCACAATATAGCGAGGGAATACTATATGTATGTACGCAAGAATAATGTACAGGATAGAAGGCAATTGCAAAATTACTGTTTTTCAAGCTTCTGGGGCAGCTTCATACTCTAGAGAAAGAGAAGATAATAAGAATATATATATTTTTTTTAATTAAATCTTTTTTGTATTTAGTACA
>JAXCGZ010003970.1:82500-90000 GCA_037179515.1 Halocaridina rubra
CCCAGCCCCTCAGATACCCATCATTGCTAGGTCTTGGGATATGTATATCCTAATTTCCTGGGACCCCCACCTTACAACTTTGAGGTAAGTCCGAATTGTAACGACATACCCAAATCCTTTTTTTTCTTGAGACAGGCCGGACAATGGGAGGGCATCGATGCATCTGCTGGGAACCCCTCTCCCCACCTTTCTGCGACTTTTGAGGTGGTCCTATGACCATCTCTCATGCCACCTCCCCAACGAGGTGCATCTCCCTCCAACTGAAAAATATGAGCAAAGGCTGGAGTAGATTCAAGGGCCGGAAATTAGGGCCTAATGTCGCTAATACAATTGTAAGAAAGAATACATATGATCTCTGCATACAAGCAATGGCCTTCTGTCTGCATTCAGAGGGCATACTTCGCCTCCCTGCATCTGCAGGTGCTTGCAATCTCTCCAATGGGTAAAAGGGACTAGTTTGTGAAAATAAAATCTAAAATTGCAGGTCGGATCTGCCTGGAAATAGGGTGGTAATTGAAAGTATGTGTCTACACCATTAGATTAATATTCCAAGCTACTTAGAACTTAGCTGAGTAACTGATACATAACATTAGTATACTATAGATATAAAAAGTAAAAGTCACGAAATGCTGAGAACAGCCACTTAAGAAATATTCTTATTAACAGCGACTACAGTAACAGAAAAAACATGAATACATGATCAAAAATACAAATCATCTGGTTACTGCTGATAGTATTTACTTAAATAATAATTATGCAAAAGGCCATGGAGTGATATCAACAATAACAGCCAACATAATAATAACAATACTAATAATCATGATCATAATAGGAATAATAAAAATGAGATAAAAATACTAGATCAAGAATAGCAGTATATATGCAATTGAAACTGGCATTTGGAAGTAAGAACAGAGTTCTATGCTTATATTTCATAATAATGCCCATTCTAACACAGTCTCTTTTACTATTCGAATTCCTGCAATCATAATATATATATATATATATATATATATATATATATATATATATATATATATATATAATATATATATATATATAATTGTATATATAGGAGCATAGTCATCAACTTTCTGGTTGCCCAATTTGTCAGGGGAGCTTTATATATTTTCTAATACAGTTGCAATATGTGGCAGAAAAACTCATATAATAATCAGTTCAACTTACGAAGGAATCTAAAAAAATCAATAATTGAAATACTTTATCGACATAAAGAAATAACATAGTTCAGTATGTAAAGGGTAAAAGATGAGAGGGAGAGAGAGAGAGAGAGAGCGAGAGAGAGAGAGAGAGAGAGAGAGAGAGAGAGAGAGAGAGAGAGAGAGAGAGAGAGAGAGAGAGAGAGAGAAAAAAAATAATATTTTTCTTAAAAAAAAGAGTAGAATTTTCCCTTATAGGGCCCTTCTTATGACTTGACTTCCTGCCCAACTATACAAGGGGACAGAGCGCAACAGCAACCATTTTCTAAGGTCTAAAAAAGAATAAAAACAAAATAACTTAGTGTACAAATAGATAAACATCGAAGCATAAATCCATTCTTTTTCTGTTTAACATTGCAAATGACGTTAGTGAAATAAGCATACAGAACCTTGTCTATTATGGCAATCGTTTCTCTTTTTATAACTCAGAGGGCTGAGTTGAAGCACACACTCGCTATAGGTTAACATACATACCTCTGATGAAATTAAAACAAAATCATACAATCATATGTGATAATTACATTTAATAAAATATGAAACTCTTGGAAGCTTAACAAGAATTGTAAATTAAAAATATTTTACACTAAAGCTGATATCTCAAGAGAATTTTCTTATTTTTATATATTAATCTCTACTACTATCAACAAAATTACGATTATCCTTTCTTAATAAACGATATACAAGGACTTAATTATCAATACTTTTTAAATTTCAAACTCAAAATATAAGCTCTGGGAATCTCAATTATCTTAATTAGCTCAATTGTAATTATAAGTTTCATGACAATGATAATAATTAACAATAATTAACTCTAGATAAGTTTTTCAAAATCTTTTTTTAATTATAATATATCAAAGGGATAAAGATATTAAAGATGTTTTAACACAAAAAATATATATATAAAAAAACGTGGATCTGAAAAAATATAAAAAGTTTGTCTCTGTGTATGCAGTAATAAAAAAAATAATATTTCATTTGCAAAATTAAAGAATGAATTTTGCTTAAGTTTCATAATCTCTTAAGGAGTTGTACATGAAAAATTATATATATATATATATATATATATATATATATATATATATATATATATATATATATATATATATATATATATATATATATATATTCTTCTACTAACTCAAATTTAAATTTTTCGAGTGACTATTCAACAGAATTACCTCAGTAGACAGGGGGGTTAAGCATTTTTTCTCCCTTTCTATACTTATGATCGGGTAGGTACTTAACTACCTTCTTTTTTACTCTCTTTCCTTTTCCTACCCAAAATTACTGCTCAATATCTGTCTTCTGGACTTCAAGTGCTAGCTTTTGCGGGGAGCTTTGCGTGTAGGTGCTGTTCCTTCTCTGTCTCTTTAGTTTCTGGAACAACTTCGTCTCTTTCAAATACAGAAAATGGTTGTGTGACATTCTTGTTGTCATTTCTTGTGAGTTTACACTCCCTTCTTCATGACCAAGCTGAAATAATTGTGACAAACATTATCATGGCTAAAACTTCAAAGTTTTATTTTACTTATTTAGCATATTCTATCGGATAAATAATGTATATACTGCAGCTAGAAGGAAAAATAAAGAATCATTCATAGATTCTTGTCCTTTATCACTTAATATCTCTCTTGGAATTCTCAAAAATTGAATAATAATCCCGTTGGCAGAGTAGGGGACAAAACAAAAATAAAATAAAATCTACATCTCAGCCATAGCTGGGCAGGTGAAAAATGACGTTGACTCAAAAATATCTCTGAATAGACATCGCAACAACAACCTCATCACCCATTAAAACTACTCGCATATGGCTTGCATAAAGACATGGTGACACAGGGGAAGAAACCTCGCAAACCCTATCCCCATCCTGTTTCCCTAGCGGGCTTCAGCGACTCTACTCACAAGCCTTTCCCCCCCATGATACCCCCGGTCAGTCACACTCATTCTCTCCTGCACTTGCCACTCAAAACTCGCATTCCTTTCTTTATGTGTAACTCCCCTTGTAATCAATTCTCTATGTACCACGTGGTTTCCCTTCCCCATCACTCTGAAGGAGTGGGTGTGTGAAACCGCTTTCGGCCCGGAGGTTGCATGACTGTCCTCCCTATACTCCCAACTACAGTACGTAAAGGCGACACGGAAACTCCCTCTATCACAGCACAGTCACTTGACTCACTTTTCCCGCCTTCATAACGTGAAAATAAAACTCATTGTATCAAACTGTATAGATCTTAATAATACAACAAAAGTTTCTTATTCTTCAAAAGGATATGTCATACACATAATTTAATGTCAAAGATCAGTACAATTACTATTTCTTTATAATAACGACTTTGGAAAAACGATCGGTCATTCCCGCCTTTTTCTTGCTAAAAATATCACCCGCAAAAAAAGAAAGAACCTTAAAAGCTGATGTAAGGATATTTCTCACTAGATTTCATTCACTCATTCTGGAGTATATAAAAACTATACTACTTATATTTTCTATTCTAAACACTGTCAGTTGTTGCTTTAAGAAATTAATATAAAAATTATTTAACACGTACATTACATCTTTTTCAATTAAAATCAATACATTTCCCTGTTTAATAATCAACTTAGGCAATAATAAAAATAAACTGAACACCCTTCAAATGCAATTACTTGGTATATTATTCAAATTACAACAAAAATGGAGCTTAATACTGCTTATATCTATTAGTACAAATTATCCATGTTAGTAATGGATACAGAAATTCTACTTTTATTAATTTACTAAAGCCATACTCCCTTTCTATATGCAGGGTGGCTGAGTCAAAGCATAACTACAAAGTAAAATGGCGAAGACCTCCGACCTCAATTTCTTTTAATAATTGTCCCATTACTCACTGGATACAGATCACAAGTACTTAGCTATTTTGGTATGCTGTTTGAAGGATATCACAGCCACAGGCACATGAGGAGTGGGTTCTTTCTTCTTGACTCGCTGATTTTCCCGCCGACATCTCCCATCTCTCTTGCAAAATCGACGAATCGCCATCTTCTTGGTTGGATCCGGCAACAAATAACTTCTGGTAGAGGTGTCTTCTCTTAAAGTCCCGGTCACAGTGCTGCGCACAGTGACGGTGCTATACATGGAGGCCGCAGAATTTCTCTCAGATGATGCGTCCCAGTATTCGCGAACAAAGTAGTTTCAAAATGCATGGGACAGTTCTTCCTGCGAGGGACCTTGCAAATACGGGGATGGGAGAGAGGAGTGACTGGCTCTTGTAACTGGATACTGTCGGAGCCAAGGCTTCTTCCTTGATGTCACTGACTTACTGCTAGTAAGCGTCTAGAAGTTTCTTAGCACTCGAACATATCTTCCAGAGATGCTTTTTATCTGTTTCTTCTATATTCACAATTCTTTTTCTAGTCGTATCAGTCTCTTCGATGAAAATATAGGCGTGGATGCATCCTGTAGCTGCCACCAGTGACATATAGTGTTTTTCTACGAATATACTTGATATATATAGGTAGCGAGGTCGATGATAGAGATGCATCATTCAATTAACAGTAATTTAGAGATAACTTGAACTAACTTGTTCCTCAAAGCTCCCATTTCTATAGTTCCTGAAACTCACTCTTCCCGCCCCCTATGGGGGAGGATTCTAACTATGGACGTAAGTTCTGCCCCTGGCAAGGACTGACTTCAGACTAAACTGACACGGGCTCTGTATGCTGTCCTGTGGCGGCGGGTTTCTGAGTGCGCACTCTGTCCTCTAGCGGCTATAGGCGTCTATATGAGATGCCTTATGACACATACATACATACATAAATACATACATGCATGCATACATACATACATACATATATGCATATATACATACATACATACATACATACATACTTACATACATACATCCATATATACATACAGACAGACAGACAAAACACAGACCTTTCATAGCCCATTTTCACATAGAGCCATTGGATGTGTATAATGCAGAATGTGCCGATCTGCTAGAGACTCCTTGCCGCTTCCTGTGATTTATTAATTGTTATAAAAGTCCGCAGAGTGCTCATTACCTGTAACTGGATGGCAAATCAACCTGACAAATTCTGGAAGATTATCGCTTGCTATGTCTCATACTCTGAAGTGATCAAGTATGCTGTCCTCAAATTGTAATATAAACAGTTAAACCAGCCGAGATCGTTTTAAAGAAAAGATAAATATATATATATATATATATATATATATATATATATATATATATATATATATATATATATATATGTGTGTGTGTGTGTGTGTGTGTGTGTGTGTGTGTGTGTGTGTGTGTGTGTGTGTGTGTGTGTGTGTGTGAGTGTGTGTGTGTGTGTGTGTGTGTGTGTGTGTGATTACCTAATTGTGATTACCTAATTGTGTTTACGGGAAAGAGCCCAAAGCTCGTATCTTCCCGTCTCCTGATCGGTTCCATTTTTAGACTTAGTGCATGTGTGTGTATGAATATATATATATATATATATATATATATATATATATATATATATATATATATATACATACATATATATATATATATATATATATATATATATATATATATATATATATATATATATATATATATATATATATATATATATATATATATATATATATATATATATATATATATATATATATATATATATATATATATATGTATATATATATATATATATATATATATATATATATATATATATATATATATATATATATATATATATATATATATATATATATATATATATATATATATATATATATATATATATATATATATATATATATATATATATATATATATATATATATATATATATATATATATATATATATATATATATATATATATATATATATATATATATATATATATATATATATATGAGAGAGAGAATGACATCCAAATTTAGCTTCTTCTTTGTAGACTATTTAACTTGTCCCATATCTTCTCTCTCTTTGGAGGTTATACTTCCTTGAACTTAGTTTCGCGGGTTATAACCCCATCAACCTAGCTCTGGAGGGTATATCCCCACCAACTTAGCTTTGGGGGTTATAACCCCATCCATTTAGCTTTGGGGGTTAAATCTCCATCAACTTAGGTTTGGAAATTATACCCCAATCAAATTAGCTTTGGAAGTTATATCCCCATCCATATAATTTCGGGGGTTATAACCCCATCAAATTAGCTTTGGGGGTTATAACCCCATCAATCTAGCTTTGGGGTTTAAAGCACCATCAATATAGCTTAAGAGAAAGTATAGTTATAATCAACAGAAAGAAAATAATCATCTGTTAAATTCGCAAACAAATAAGACTACCAGACAAGAACATATATATTTCCTTAAATCTCGCGAATATTTGGAGGTGACGATTGCGTAGCTGAATAGAAGAAGAAGAAGAAAAAAAAAAAGACCTCGGGACAGGCCCAAAGAATATTTCATATTAAATCCTCTTTAATACGAAATGGCAGTTTTTTGATATCCAAAATCACTTCCTGTTTTTTTTCTCCTCTCAGTTCGGTGGTTTTTCATTTTTAGAGTTTGTGTCTGAAGCATGAAACACTGTTTTTATAAGTTTTGTTATCATTAGTAATAATAATAATAATAATAATAATAATAATAATAATAATAATAATAATAATAATAATAATAACAATAATAATAATAATAATAATAATAATAATAATAATAATAATAATAATAATAATAATAATAATAATAATAATAATAATAATAATAATAATAATAATAATAATAATAATAATAATAATAATAATAATAATAATAAATTCAGAGAACAGGTGCAATAGTGCCCTATGTAAATCTGAATAACTTCAATTAAAGTTCCAGATCTCACTCTTACAGAGACCTCAGTGGCTCAGTGCACTGTGCTGTGAACTGGTGTTTTACAGGTCCATGGTTCGAAATCATACAGTAGATGGTCGAATATTTGGAATCAAGTGATAATAATAATAATAATAATAATAATAATAATAATAATAATAATAATAATAATAATAATAATAATAATAATAATAATAATAACAATAATAATATTAATAATAATAATAATAATAATAATAATAACAATAATAATAATAATAATAATAATAATAATAATAATAATAATAATAATGATAATAAAAATAATAATAATAATAATAATAATAATAATAATAATACTACTACTACTACTACTACTACTACTACTACTACTAATAATAATAATAATAATAATAATAATAATAATAATAATAATAATAATAAT
>JAXCGZ010003970.1:95000-105000 GCA_037179515.1 Halocaridina rubra
TTGAGCTCTTTCCCGTAAACACAATTAGGTAATCACACACACACACACACACACACACACACACGTACGTACGCACGCACGCACTCACGCTCGCGCGCGCGCGCACACACACATTGAAGCTTCGTAAGAAAACTTCTTTGCAGGATGTAAGGAAATACTTTTTCAGTGTAAGAGTAGTTGATAATTGGAATTCGCTAAGCGAGGAGGTAGTTAATGCTATCTCAATCCATAGTTTTAAGGACAGGTATGATAAGTATCACTAAGTCTAAAATGGAACCGATCAGGAGACGGGAAGATACGAGCTTTGGGCTCTTTCCCGTAAACACAATTAGGTAATCACAATTAGGTAATCTCACACACACACACACACACACACACACACACACATATATATATATATATATATATATATATATATATATATATATATATATATATATATATATATATATATATATATATATGTATGGTAGGAAAAGCCCATTAAATTAAAAAAACGAATATATATATATATATATATATATATATATATATATATATATATATATATATATATATATATATATATATATATATATATATGTATATATATATATATATATATATATATATATATATATATATATATATATATATATATATATATATATATATATATATATAAAGTACTTATTAATTTCGTGACCTTAACTGGATACCTTCTCAGTGTTTTATGTAATGGGCTTTTCCTACCATTTTAGACTGTATGTTAACAGTTCAGTGTTATTAATATATATATATATATATATATATATATATATATATATATATATATATATATATATATATATATATATATATATATATATATATATATATATATATATATATATATATATATATATATATATATCTTAGTTCTCTTTATAAAGGCTTATAAACTTAACAAAAGACAACTTTGCATCTCTGGATTTTGCCATCCTATTATCAATCTGTTTGTATCATTTCTGCAATTCGCCTTTAAAAAACTCTGTTGCTGGTTATCATGTAATCAAGCTTCAGAAATTGACATAACCCGGAAAAATACGAGAAGCAACAATTTTCCCAAAATAAAAGCCAGGCTTGGAGATTACTTATGCATATAAAAATTATTCACGAATTAAGTTCGAAGACGAAATAAGCTGCAACGATTTTCTTTTTCTTTTAGACGCATTGCAGGGATGATGAAAACAGATCAGGCATAGGGTACACAATGGATGTTTCTTGTTAAAGTTACAAATCCTTAACAAAAGCGAACTAGTAATATAAAATTCACCGGTGTTTCATGAATACGATCTAGGTTGGCCCACGACATCCATCGCCCGTTGCGATACTACAAGTGAAGGTTTTTTGGACTTATATATGCTTGTCCTGGACAGTTCGATGTTAAATCTGCCTTCAGTTAAGGATCCTTTTACAATGCCTATATCTACACAGAATATTCTTATATATTCGTTACACATCTCATTAATCCTTCACATATGACAAGTCTCAACACTCCCCATCTCTGTTTCTCTTTGCTTTATGTTTTCTCTGTGCCCACGCCCGATGAAGCCAATTTTCTTTGGTTGTTCTAGTGTAAAAAAAAAAAAAAAAATCGTAAAAATAGCAATAATAATGCTTGGGTGGGATTTGTGAATTTGAGAAATTTTTGCTTCCCCCCCTTTTCTGGGCTGAAAAGAAAAATGAGTAAAAAGGAAGAGACTTAATGTTGTCTCCTAAGGAAGATACAATTTCTAATAAAAAGAGAATTAGTATAGTCAAAATTCATTTACACACACACACACACACACACACACACACACACACACACACACACACACACACACACACACACACACACACACACACACACACACACATATATATATATATATATATATATATATATATATATATATATATATATGGTTCCGATTTTACGTCACGGACTCCCTTCTCAACCAGGGCTAGGACGGTTGCCCTCTTGCGAAGGACTTGTTTTGGCAGATGTAATCGGTATCCTGAGTGCATGCTCTTGCTAACCTCAGACCGAGAAGGGGCGTGGACCCTCGACCTGACGCCTCCGAGTCGCGGACGCTACCTCTTGAGCCACGGTGACTACTTATATATATATATATATATATATATATATATATATATATATATATATATATATATATATATATATATATATGTATTATTTTTTTTAATTGTGCTTTTGAAACTGATATTGGGTTTGCGCGTGGCTAAACTTATTTGAAGAGTTAAACCTAAGAGAGGATCATGTTAAGAAACTTAAATAATAATAATACATTATTAATCTCTTGCGCTATTTTTAGATAAAGCGAAAACATATTTATGATGAGCTATTTTAGGCACTGCGTCTCGCTTATTACTGGCACTCGTGTCAATGTCACTATTCCGTGTATAGTGAAGGATGGTGACACAGACACAAAGACAGGTTAAAGGAAAGAATTTTGCGATGAAGTTAAAGAAACAGACACACAGAATAAAGAAACAAATACGTTCGTGTGTTCTTTCATTCCGGTTTTACGTCACGGACTTCCTTTTCAACCAAGGGCTAGGACGGTTGCCTTCTTGCGAAGGACTTATTTTGGCAGATGTAATTGTTATCCTGAGTGCATGCCTTTGCTAACCTCAGACCGTGACGGCGAGCGAACCCTCGACCTGACGCCTCAGAGTCGCGGACGCTACCAATTGAGCCACGGCATACATGGAATAATATACACGTATCTTTCAAAACATTCTCAAAAGACGTGTACAGACGGGTGCCACATGTGAATACTTAAAATATTACGTTATGCAAATGACCATTGCTAAGCCTTTCTCAAAAGATAGAAAAGAAACCCAGAGAGAACAAGAAAAAATGAGACACGAAAAAATGTTAAATTCGAAGAATATATTTATATATTCTAATACGACATGGTTGCTGCCGGAGATTTAATATGTAAATTCGATATGCAAATCTTCTCTCTTTCTTTCTATTTACTTTTTCATATACATATTCTTCTTATTTTTTTTTTAGCTTCTCTCCAAATTATGGTCTTGTTATGACCCTAAATTTCTGAGGTTTCGGCTGTTTTTTGAAATTACGTCAAAGGTGTTGAATTATTTCCCGCTCCCTCAGCCCATGACGACCTCACCTTTTCTACAGCGACTACAATGGGTCTATAAGTCTATTTGTCTGTCTATATACTTGCCTATATATTGACCTACCGTTAGGTGAAATATTAGTAATAATAATAATAATAATAATAATAATAATAATAATAATAATAATAATAATAATAATAATAATAATAATAATAACAATAATAATAATGATGATAATAATGACGACGACGACGACACCGCCACCGACGCCGCCGCCGCCGCCGCCGCTGCTGCTGCTAATTATAAAAATAATAATAATAATAATAATAATAATAATAATAATAATAATAATAATAATAATAATAATAATAATAATAATAATAATAATATTAATGATAATAATAATAAGACGAACGACAATCGTACTACTACGACTCATCATACGCCGAATACGACGACTACTACTGCTAATAATAATAATAATAATTATTATTATTATTATTATTATAGTAATAATAATAATAATAATAATGATAATAATAATAATATTCCTGCTGTCTCCGCCGCCGGTACTGCTGCTGCTACAGCTAATTATAAAAATAATAATAATAATAATAATAATAATAATAATAATAATAATAATAATAATAATAATAATAATAATAATATTAATAATAATAATAATAATAATAATAATGATAATAGTAATAATAATAATAATAATAATAATAATAATAATAATAATAATAATAATAATAATAATAATTATTATTATTATTATTATTATAGTAATAATAATAATAATAATAATGATAATAATAATAATAATCCTGCTGTCGCCGCCGCCGGTACTGCTGCTGCTGCTGCTAGTAATAATGATAATAATAATAATAATAATAATAATAATAATAATAATAATAATAATAATAATAATAATAATAATACATACTGCCACTACTACTACTACTACTACTACTACTACTACTACTACTACTACTACTACTACTACTACTACTAATGATAATGTTAATAATAATAATAATAATAATAATAATAATAATAATAATAATAATAATAATAATAATAATAATAATATAATAATAATAATAATAATAATAATAATAATAATAATAATAATAATAATGGTAGAGTCCTAATTAAATATTTCATACACAATAATATCACATAGGCAACTGATAAGAAAATCATAAGTGCAATATAACTTTGAGGAAAAATTTGACCACATAATTATTCATGGATTATTTCTAAAATATAAAGATGCATGTTGCTACGATATGCTCAGAATAAAGGGATATATGCAATACACTCACTCACACACACACACACACACACACACACAAGCTTGAAAAAGTTCAAAGACATGCCACGAAACTGGTGCCAGAAATACGCAATCTCGGTTATGATGAGAGGCTGAGGGAATTAGACTTGCCATCACTCGAAGCTAGAAGAGTAAGGGGGGATATGGTGACAGTCTTTAAATTCCTTCATGGTTATGATAGAGTGGATAGGGATCGATATTTCGATATGGCTGGCTCTAGAACTAGAGGTCATAGTTTGAAGCTTCGTAAGAAAACTTGTTTGCAGGGTGTAAGGAAATACTTTTTCAGTGTAAGAGTAGTTGATAATTGGAATTCGCTAAGCGAGGAGGTAGTTAATGCTACCTCAATCCATAGTTTTAAGGACAGGTATGATAAGTATCACTAAGTCTAAAAATGGAACCGATCAGGAGACGGGAAGATACGAGCTTTGGGCTCTTTCCCGTAAACACAATTAGGTAATCACAATTAGGTAATCACACACACACACACACACACACACACACACACACACACACACACACACACACACACACACAGACACATATATATTACATGGAAAAAAATATATATTACCCACGTGTTTTCTGCAGCTAATATTATTATTATTATTATTATTATTATTATTATTATTATTATTATTATTATTATTATTATTATTATTATTATTATTATTATTATTATTATTATTATTATTATTATTATTATTATTATTATAGTACTACTACTAGTACCAATAGTAGTAGTAGTAGCAGTAGTACTAGTAGAAGTGGTGTTGGTAGTATCATAAAATGCAGAACTTTAAATTATTCCTTCACTAAAAAAATTTTGTTTTCTACTAGTTCATTATCAGCTCCAGTCAGCTTAGCAACTTAAATATGTAATCTATAAATATTCTATAAGGGCTAAACTACTACTACTACTACTACTGCTACTACTCTTTATCTTTCTCCTCCTCTTCCTCCTCCTCCTCCTCCTCCTCCTCCTCCTCCTACTACTACTACTACCACTACTACTACTACTACTACTACTACTACTACTACTACTACTACTACTACTACTACTACCACTAATAATAATAATAATAATAATAATAATAATAATAATAATAATAATAATAATAATAATAATAATAATAATAATAATAATAATAATAATAATAATAATAATAATAATAATAATAATAATAATAATAATAATCAAAAGAATAGAAGACTGTCCAATTCAATTTATCGCTTGGGATAAAATTATATCAAGTTTATAATATACTGCTAATGTTCTGAAAGGACTGAAACAACGGAGAGCCTTACTGAAGTAAGCCTTTACCAAAAAAGATTAAAAAAATGTAATATATTTGTCACTCAAAATATACACTTAAGAGATAATAAGGATTAATTTTGTTATGACCTACAATGACTCAATCTCTTGTTTACTGCTACAACTCTGCAGGATAAAGATGTCCTCCCGCCACTCTCGTCACACCATCCATATACTTCTCATGCTTTCGTCCTTTCGCTCTGCTACATTCCACTATCCCTGCCTTGTTAACGGAACAAGTCTACATGCTTAAAAATGTTCTCCCGCCACTCTCGTCACACCATCCATATACTTCTCATTTTGTAATCCTTTCGCTCTTCTACATTCCACCATCCCAGTCTACACCACAACCTCCATGTACATGAATGCAATAATATCTTTTAATGTTGCATCATTCACCAGAACGCGGCCGGATGACAGAACTTGCAGCTTGGAAGTTGTGGTCGGGTGCTATTTGGCCCCGCCCTTTAGGCACCGCTTGTTGGGTGTCGCTATTTTGGCGCTAAATTATTTTGGCGTTGCCCTTTTGTCATTAGGCCAAGCTAACCCAACCTAACTTAATCTAACCTGACCTAATATAGTGTAACCTAACTTGACCTAATATAGCCTAAGAGCGGCGCCAAAACGGCGGCCCCCAAAAAGTGGCGCTAAATAGTCCCATTCCGTGGAACTTGACAGTTTGACCTTATCTGTTCTGTTTCTCGTCCTTTGATATCAGATTATGTAAACACAAGACGTTCGCATTTCCTGCACTTCGCTCAATTACTTTTTTCATGAGTAATTTAGATTTAAGTTTCTTTTTGGTGATTTTTCATGTCTTAAAAAAAGAAAAAAAATGGAACTGGGGGCCGCAGCAGCTCGGTGGTAAAGCACACAAGTCGGAGGCGACTAACGCAGGCTTAAGCGCACCATGGGACGTTAGGAAGGGAACTCATTTTTTAAAATATTTATTCCAAGAGAAGAATTCTCGGAAAACAGTAAAGAAAAGCTTTGATCTTTAAGAACTAGTTTGCTCCAGAAATACGCAACTAGTAAATACATATAAAAAGACTCGCATGCCTGAATGCGTTGACGGAGACACAAGCCCATCTTAGAGACGGGTTTTACGTCACAAACTCCCTTTTCTATTAAGGGCTTAGGAAGGTGCCTTGTAGCGAAGGACTTTGGTTTTGTTAACCTCAGACAATGGTGGGCCTCAAGCCACGACCTGACGTATCAAAGTAGCGACTGTTACTCTGAGTGACTGCCTTTCCTAACCTCAAACCGTGGCGGGTCTCAAACCCAAGACCTGAAGAATCAAACTCAGGGGAGTTACCTCTCGACCACGGCAACCACAGGCAAGAAGATCTTACTGCTGATGCAAAATGACTCGAACACACGGCTCTCCTGCTTAAGCTTTAAGAATAAAGCCACATATTATATCCAAGAAGACTTTATTTCATTTTGCATCACGCGAGAAGGTGTTCTTAATCTTCATTCTAGTTGTAACAGACGGCCGTGTGTTTTCTGCTAATTTATACCTACACTCTTTAGAATTACAGCCATGCTCACGAGGATCAGGCCAGGAGGGAGGGTCGGTGTGGATTTTGGGAGAGAGAGAGAGAGAGAGAGAGAGAGAGAGAGAGAGAGAGAGAGAGAGAGAGAGAGAGAGAGAGAGAGAGAGAGAGAGAGAGACGCTGGTAAGGCAGAAGCAGCTAAAATTAAAATGAGAGAGAGAGAGAGAGAGAGAGAGAGAGAGAGAGAGAGAGAGAGAGAGAGAGTAATAATAATAATAATAAACCTTTATTTCCATTACAATACAATGGGTATTCGTCAGCCGGGACAAGCCCCAACCCCCCACTGTGGTGCACAACCACAGCAGTTCCTGCCAGGAAACAGCTTAAACTCTCGGTCTTGAACGGGGACCGATCTTTCGACCTCATGAATGCGAAGCCAGCGCGTTACCACTGTACTAGCCAGCAGGCTAGAGAGAGAGAGAGTAATAATAATAATAATAATAATCCTTTATTCCAATGTACATTGGGTATTTAAATAAGATACATATATATTCCAGATAGACATCTGTGGTGTACGATATAGACATACTAAAACAAGCAAATCATAAAGATGAGTGTACCATTAAAATTTACAAGTAAAATCTTCCTTTAAGAGCAACTTCTTAAGATTATATTTAAAAGTATACACTGAACCAGCATTTTTTAGTTCTCTGGGAAGCTGATTATATAAATGAGGTCCACGAATGTTTATATCTCTTGAGCCAATATCAGTTTTAGACCTTCGTACTAATAAATCTTCCCCTTGACGGGTAGTTAACCCGGTAACTGAGCTTACTGTAGAAAAATTATACAAGCAATCAGGAATATTGTTTCTTAGTATATTAAAAACAAAGGTACATATATCAAAAACATATTTATCTCTAATCTTTATCCATTCTAGATCTTTTAAAACAGGAGAGATGTGCTCGTATTTTCTTACATTGCCAACAGCCACTCGTGCTGCAAAGTTTTGTAACTTTTGTATTCTTTGTAATTGAGTCTTATTGGTACATCCCCAAACTTTGAGACAGTAATTAATTAAACTCATAGCTAAGGACTGGACAATTATTATACGAGTTGATGTTTCAAATGAGTCTTTTACCCTATTTAGATATATTAGAGTACCCATTACTTTTTTATAAATTTCATCTATATGCATTTCAAAATTCATGTAACGGTCAAAATGATAATGTGAGAGAGAGAGAGAGAGAGAGAGAGAGAGAGAGAGAGAGAGAGAGAGAGAGAGAGAGAGAGAGAGAGAGAGAGAGAGAGAGAGAAGAGAGAGAGAGAGAGAGAGAGATGCGAGTATGACGGAATGCGGTCATTTTGCATTTGGAAAAGGGGTGTGTGGTGTTCGAGAGATAAAAAAAAAAATCTGACATAGGAAGAGAATAAAGGCCTTTTTTTTTATTCAACTTTAATTGAAAAAGACAGAGCGCTTACTTTCATTGTTGATTATAGGGTGTCCACAAAGTCTGGGTACATAGGAACTTTCACTGTGCAGACCTATTCAATCGAGTTCACCTGAATTTTGTAAAGCGCATCAAATTATGCATTGAAAATGATGGAAATCATATTGAAAATATTATTTATTAACATTAGATTTAATAAATTTTGTTTTAAAAGTACGTGTTAATCTCCTGTGTACCAGAAGATTATCACGTACTTTTAAAACAAAACAATTTTATTTATATCTAATGTTAATAAATAATATTTTCCATCTGACTTCCATCATTTTCAATGCATAATTTGATGCGCTTTACAAAATTCAGGTGAACGCGATTGAATAGGTCTGCATAGTGAAATTTCCTATGTACCCAGACTTTGTGGACACCCTTAGTGTAATAATGGTCGCTATGGTAAATGGTAGCGTCCGCGATTATGAGGAGCCAGGTCTAGGGTTCGCTGCCCGCCACGGTCTGAGGATAGCAAGAGCATGCACTAAGGGTAATGATCACACCTTCCAAAACGCAAGAATGCAAAGCTCTAGCCCTTGGTAGAAAAGGGAGTTCGTGACATAAGACCAAAACAAACAAACATTCTATTGTAATATTAATTTTCTAAGTAAGGTAAATTGCTGTTAAGCTGTAAGTGTATGTGCATCAACCTCTTACTTATTTACTTATTTACTTGTATACTTATAAGGGTATTCCTAAAGTTTTGTAACAGAAGAACCATTCTCATGTTCCGGTTTTACGTCATGGACTCCCTTTTCTACCAAGGGCTAGGACGGTTGCCTTCTTGCGAAGGACTTTTTGGCAGATGTAATTGTTACCCTGAGTGCATGCCCTTGCTAACCTCATACCGTGACGGGCCGCAAACCCTCGACCTGACGCCTCAGTGTCGCGGACGCTACCGGTTGAGCCACGGTGACTACAGAGGAAGAACCACCCTCATAATGGAAATAAAATCTTTGAGCTTTGAATTTTGAATTAACCGAGGAAGGAAAAAGAGAATAAGAGACATGTGCAACTGTGGAACAGAACATAAGAGACAGAAAACTTAACATAAACAAAACGACTGAGAGAGAGAAAACGTCGCCTGAAACGTTGCGAGAAACGTTTTGACGATGCATTCGGTATTGAACTGTGCGAAGATTTCCGTAAGAAAATGTCTTCGCTACCATCAATCAAGAGTAGAAATACAGAGGATTTTTCCCACAAAGAATGGAGATTTATCTCAAAATATGGCCACCAA
>JAXCGZ010003970.1:110000-111312 GCA_037179515.1 Halocaridina rubra
ATTCCAGTACGGGGTCTTTGCTACTGGGGTCTATATGAAGGAGTCCACTATGGGGTTCACACGATGAAGTTTCCCTCTGACTATTACCAGGAGCGAGCAGTCAGGAGTCATTAAAGCCAAGGACTGTTCTGTTAGATCGAAGATTAGCCGGGTGTAATTGTGTGACAATTCTAAGTGGATCACCTGATATTATGCTATCTAGTGGCCAGACTGAACTGTCACAGTCCTGCGAGATGCAATTATTGGATCGGAACAACTCCCTTCTCAATCTCATCTCTCTTCCTCTTCCTCTCGCTTGCTCTCTCTTTCCACACAAGACAGAGATACATATTCTCTTACTCTTTCTCTTCCTTCCCTAACAAGGTTCACTCTTTCCTCTTCGTCGTCTTTTGATCCTTCTCCTGTTAACCCACCTTCCTCTTCCTCTCGCTACTCTTCCTTTCCACACAAGAGAGAGATACACCCTCTCTTACTCTTCCCCTTCCTTCCCTAACAAGGTTCACTCTTCCCTTTTCGCCTTCTCTTGATCCTTCTTCTCCTAACCTTCCTCCTCCTCCTCCTCCTCCTTCCTCCTCATCCTCTTTCTCCCGAACCCTCTCCAATGTGACATAGATACAATTATCCGTGATACTGTTATCATGCCAAGGAACACACTGCAATTCTGCACTGGATAATTACTGTCAAAGGCATGAGGGCCAAGACTCAACTCTATTTGCATATTTCTCAAATAAGCTCTGTATGTTATGCCAATGCACATTCTCATGTAGGTTATTGATAATCATAGGAAATCTTTTAAGTGCCTGACGAAAAGATATGTCTTTTAGTTTAGGGTATTGATAGTCATATGAAATTTTTTTAAGTGGCTGACGAAAAGATGTCTTTCAGTTTAGGGTATTGATAATCATAGGATATCTTTTAAGTTCTTGACGAAGAGATATGTCTTTTAGTTTAGGTCATTGATAATCATATGAAATCTTTTAAGTGGCTGACGAAGAGATATATCTTTTAGTTTAGGTGACTAATAATCATAAGAAATTGTTTAAGTGGTTGACGAAGAGAAATATCTTTTAGTTTAGGTTATTGATAATCATATGAAATCTTTTAAGTGGCCAATGAAAAGACACGTCTTTTAGTTTAGGTGACTGATAACCCTATGAAATATTTTAAGTGAATGACGAAGAGAAATATCTTTTAGTTATTAACCTTAGTCAAACAAAATCTAAGTGAAGTTTCTCGTTTATATATATATATATATATATATATATATATATATATATATATATATATATATATATATATATATATATATATA
>JAXCGZ010003971.1:0-5000 GCA_037179515.1 Halocaridina rubra
TATATATATATATATATATATATTATATATATATATATATATATATATATATATATATATATATATATATATATATATATATATCCTTCCCCTGTTTAATAAGGAAAATACATATTATAGGGACTTTGGTGACCCACAAACTAGGGAGACCTTAGCTCTTAAACCTTGCCCTTAAGCTAATTAAGAAGGCATTCTCGGAGTACCTGCGGTAATGAGAAATACCAAACTGTTTCCCGTCTTTAAAGCGTATCATAAACCACTGTTAAATATTTAACTATTTATTTTAGATGTATTCCAGAATAACACGGAGAGTGCTCATATTAATATATTTAAGGATGGTGATATGATAATGAATTTTTTCATTATTATTATCTGTTATTTTCATCATCATCAATTATTATCATTAATCACTCGGGTAAAACGTATGCTGATAGAATACATTTAAAATCAGTGAAAACAAGGATATTATAAAAAAAAAAAATTGGCTCGATCGGTTAAATTCTGGGCTGTCAAACCATAACTTTCTAGTTACGGCCAATCACTCGTTCATTCACGAGTGTTTGATTTTTTTTTCGGAAGCTAAATCAAGAATATCAAATTGTCACTTCTAGCCACAGCCAAGCGACCAGCCTTAAGAAAAACACCTGCTATATCATGAGCTCAGGTACGAGCTTAGGCAATCATGTATAAGTTCTGGGAGCATGTAAACAGTTAGGTCAGGTTAGGTGACTCGCCTCGCAAATATGAATATATCTAGAGTCCCTCGGGTTCCTCTTCGTTACAAAATCCAAGTTCTGCAGTTTAATGCTGCCTGTCATACACATACAAGGCATAATGAATTTGTTCAGCACTAGAAAACAGACAAGCAAGTAACTAGACACCTACTCGTGTATAAAACAAAACGAATTCTCTACAACTTTAAAAGGGGTGTGGCTTCTGCGACAAAGTTCATCTGAATAGATTATAATTAGACAAAAGACACTCAAGCAAACTAGATAGATGAAATATATGTTCAAAATTCGTATGAAAAGGGGCGTGGCTTCTAGATCAGATTAATATGAAAATATTTCAGTTAATATGGAAGATAAATACAAATGAAAAATTACACGAATACAGTACAGAATCAGAATGGGCGTGGCTCCTAGATCAGATTACTTTGAATGGATTGCAGTGACAAGATTTATATCACGTAGATACATTGATAGATAGAGAATATACGATTTCACTGTTGTACTAAAAAGGGCGTGGTTTCTAGGCCAGATTACCGTGACCGGATATCAAGACAAAAGATTCCTAGGAAAGGAGGATAGATACATAGATAGCAAACTATATTAACATATCATAATAATGAAAGGAGAGTGTTTTCTAAGTCAAGTTAAGGTGAGTATACTATATAAATATTTAAAGAAAATCAAGCGATCTAGACAGATAGATACAAATTTTAAAAAGAGAGTGATAGATGTACTCGTATATACTAATAGGTAGTTAATTAGAGATAAATAGGTACACTGATTTACAAAGATAGGTAGATAGCTAGATAGAAAGATTCATAGATAGAAGAACGAGAGAAAGAGAGAGAGAGAGATTCAACTACCGACTGCTTTCTTACTTACGATGAGCAAATAACTTCAATTATCTTTTCCCACGTAAACCGAACATTTTGCTAATGCCAAAATAATGAGGGGAAAGATTCTCTCTCTCTCTCTCTCTCTCTCTCTCTCTCTCTCTCTCTCTCTCTCTCTCTCTCTCTCTCTGAACTTTTGTACTTCAGAAAATAAGTATCATCTTAAAATTGCTGTTTTCATTTGTTTATTTATATTGTTAGTTAGCTTTAAACATATTCCTGTTTGTGCATTTTAATATGTTTCCGGTTTTGAGTTTATTTTCCCTTTCTTCATGTTCGTAAGGTTCATTTTACATTATTTCTTGCTTAATTGCTTCAGAATTGCATTATTTAATTATTCATTATACTAATACTAATAATAATGTTTGTATTAATAATAATAATAATAATAATAACCTGTGGAACTGCACTGTGGACTCCTTTTCTACAGGTCCCAGGAGGAGGCAATATATTATCAATATTATTATTATTATTATTATTATTATTATTATTATTTATCACATTTTAAATAATTCTGAATTAATGTACTTCCGGCGCTGAAGATGGGAAATCAATCCTAAGTTCCATAGAACAGTAGTAGCCACAGATGAGTAATTCGTTATGCTAAGATACGTAGTGCAAAATTGTAGCATTATAATTATGATTTTTTTTTATGAGTGTAACACCGGGACACGCAGAAACTGCCCTCATCAATAAAGGCCCGATCACGAGAAAATACCAAGACGAAGGAAAAAAAAAAAGGTTAAGAACAATGCAGAGATGAGGTAATGTCACATAAAAGAAAACGACAGACAGAAAAAAACAGTTAAAGTACAGAGGACCCAGAGATATGGAGGACTAGGCTCTGAGATGACGACAGATCTGCTTTTTGAAGGGTGAAAGGTCATAAGAATTAGCAAAGACAGAAGGAAGAAGAGAGTTCCAGAGTCTGGTAGTAGATGGGAAGAAGCAGTCGCTGCACCGACCAATCTGCGAGCTATAAATTTCCACACAGTACCTGTGAGATGAGGCCGCTTGACGAGTGTTACGCGGCCTCGGCAGTGGGGGAGGGAAGCAACTCGCCAACTCATCAGAGCAGTAATGGAAGTAGTAGCGATAGAAAAGCGAAAGAAAAGATACCTTACGGCGAAGAGAGAGAGAATCCAGATTAGAAATAAGAGAAGAATCATTAATGAGTCTGACTGCCTTAGATTCAACCCTATCACGAAGATAAGTAAAGGAAGAAGCACCCCAGATGTGTTAGCAGTATTCTAAGCAGGGACGGATAAGACCTTTGTAAATTTTAAGTAACTGCAAAGAGGAAAAGTAATGACTAAAACGATACAAAAACCCTCATTTTTTTTGGGGGGGGGGATGAAGATTTAGAAATTTGGATTATGTGATTCCTCCAAGACAAGTTAGAGGCTATATAGATTCCTAATATGTTGATAAAGTTAAGAGGGTAAATTTCATTAGTTTCGAAGACAATAGGGTTATCAGGAGGAGAAAAAGATAAAGAGATAGCCAGAAACTGTGTCTTGGAGGCATTGAATTTAACTAGCCCCACTCAGATACTCTCTGCAAATCGGAGTTAAGAGCAAAAGAAAGAGTGATACGATATTGATTACGCGTAGCAGATGAAGGTTGTGAAGAAAAGGCAGAGGAAAAGTGAAGGGTAGAATTATCAGCAAAGGCATGAAGAAGAGAGGAAGACGGGGATTGTAGAAGATCATTGATGAAGAGAAGGAACAGAGTTGGTGAAAGAACAGAGCCCTGTGGAACACCACTGGTAACAGAGAAAGGGCTAGATGTCGCGCCATTAACAACAATTATTATTATTATTATTATCATTTTTATAGCTATTATTAATTATTATTATTTTACTACAAGTTATTCATGGAGATTTCATCGCGTATATAAGTAATTATCTTATATATAAATATATATATATATTTCATATAACACTGTGTATGAGGGAGTGCATATATAAACATGCCTATATAAGACCCATTTGAAGTTTCCCTGAAAGAAATATATTAAAAAATAAATACAATTATGAATTACGGGAAGCAAAAATTGTGATAGATTTCTATATGGACAATAATTATCAAGAAAATATATTATCCAGAATAGAAAGGAGAAGTAGTGTCCTTTGTAAATTGAGTGACTAACCTCTGTGGCTCAGTGCACTAAGCTGTGGGCTCCTGTTCTGCAGGTTTCAAGCCTGAATCCCGACAGTAGGGGTAATTCTATGGATGATAGGGAAAGTTGTGGACTCCAGTTCGACAGGTAACAGGTTCGAATCCCGAGAGCAGGAGGTAATATATGGATAATATAGAGTTATAAATGTGGAGTAAAATCAAGAGTTTTCGTTAAATTGAGCGAATAAATTCCTCAGCTGCGTTCACTCGTAACAGAGGAATTTAATTTCTCAGTTTAACGAGAGTATTGCTTTCACTAACAACATTTTGTATTAAAGTGTGAACTTTTATCACATTTCGATAATGATAATGATTATATTATTACTAATGCTGCTGCCGCTGCTACTACTATTACTACTACTACTACTACTACTAATAATAATAATAATAATAAAAATAATAATATTGGGATCACCTTTCCCTTTGTTTGGTGTGAACTCACATTTAACAAATGCACGATGTAATTATCTCTTGCTGAACTCATTTGAAGGAAAGCGATAAACTCATTTATATTCTTCTTAGAATCATTCATTCTCTCTCTCTCTCTCTCTCTCTCTCTCTCTCTCTCTCTCTCTCTCTCACACACACACACACACACACACACACACACAGTGTGTGTGTGTGTGATGGACAAAGAAAATTGCCTTTATCGGGCCTGGGCACCAGGATAACATATATGAAAATGGCAGACAAACAAAGATGGGGAGTATTGTGACTCGTCGGATGTGCAAGGATAGTAACAAAAGCGTAACGAATACACCAGAATAGTCGATGTAGATGCAAGTCTAGGAAAAGAACCGTAAAAGAAGGAAAACTTGACAGTCCAAAGCCTGTGTATTCATGGAAGGCGTTAATTTGTTTATATATATATATATATATATATATATATATATATATATATATATATATATATATATATATATATATATATATATATATATATATATATATATATATATATATATATATATAGCTTCTGGAATCTGAAGACGCCAAAGATGCTTCTCTCTATTTGTTAACGTTGCATTTTCCTTGAACATTTCTCGTGTGAAATGTTATGAATCCAGTCATACATTCAAACATACAACATAATCTCAATGATAATGACAAGAAAATGGCAAGAATTTCAGAAAAATTTTGCCCCCCCCCCCAAAAAAATGCTTATGTAAAAATAGTCATATTTAAAAGGATATATA
>JAXCGZ010003971.1:7500-12500 GCA_037179515.1 Halocaridina rubra
CAGTTGCTGTCTCCTATCCACTGCCAACTCACCAGATGTAATGAGTTCATATGTGAAATTCTCAAATCATTTGTGGAACCATTCGCCATGAGCATAGACATGTTCTGATGTTATGCATATATAATAATTGGAATTAATTTTGGATATGAACAGCTGGGTGACATTTTAGGAATTAGGACTAATGAACTGCAGTTGAAATTATTTGGTATATAATAAATATAGTAAAAAACAAATAGAAGTAGTAGTAGTAGTAATGGTAGTAGTAGTAGCAGCAGCAATGAGTACAGCAGATCAGACACAAGTAGTGCCAGTTCGATAAGTTTATTGGATGCCAAATTTTTGGGCATTCTATGAATTATGTTAAGTGTGGATTGGCAGAGGGTCAAAAACATATATAATAGAAAATTTGAGAATATATATAAACCTGCATTAATATATCACATGATTCTAATTATATATTTTTTCTTTCTTATTTTCAGACGTCAACGAAAACGCCTTCACGACTTATCTCTTGACTGGTTGTCTTCAGAGCATGAGAAAAGGCGCGAACTGATAGCTAGGCACCGCCCACCAAACTGCCACCCCGCCGTCCGAGGCGTGGGCGGCGCCAACGGTATGGTGAAGCAGTGCCCAAACCCTCGCCACTCGCGCCCACGCCCCCTTCGCCTCTAATGTCCCCAGGTCCTAGGGACGGTTCTATGCTCAAACACATGCTCACAGTTGCTGGAAGACAGGCAGCCTCCTCCAATGGCCATGGCACCCCTCACAATGACTCAAACAACATCTCTACCCTCGATGGTAGAGGAGTACCTCCTACAGGAGGAGGAGGGGGAGGAGCTGCCCAATTACCCTCATCTTCAACCTTACCACACCTCCCTCACAACCACATTCATTACCACCCCCATCACACCGCCACTTCCTCCTCATCCTCCGGTGGCGGCGGTAGCAGCAACAATCACCCCCACGGCCCCCTCCATCATCACCATCATCATCACCCGACCACCCCGCCCACCACCCTCAGTGTCAAGGTGAACGGTGTAGCGGGCGGGCGCCATCACCCAGCGCTCAACATGAGCTCTCTCTCGTCCTCTAAACATTCGGTGGGAGGTAATAGCGGCTCCGTTAGTCCGGGAACAACCACAGTGACTCGAACTACGGGACTGGACCAATCCCGGGATCACTCGCACCTTACGGATTTGTCCCATATATCCCATCTGTCCCCTATCCAGCCCGTGGATATATCCAAAGTGAGCAAAAGATCGCCTGGATTAATTCCCAGGTTTATAACTTTGACCAGATCGACGGGAACTCGAGGCGCCCTCACCTCACTAGGATTACTCTCTCTCATCTCGCTATTGCTCGCTCTCCTCGCCTTAACTTTCCTGGTCGAGCTTACGCCCTTGGCCCTCGACGCAGACAGTGTTCAAGAGGTCACTCTGGCCCTTGCTGCCCTCACGCTATCACTTGACCTCTGCTGTTTGCTCATTTGTGCGGCGCAATTTATCTTCGCAATTAAGCTCATCAAATCGCCCAATGGCGAAGAGAGGTCAGTAGCCATTATATATTACGTAACATTATACCAAAGGTAAGTCATACTGTATATTATCTATAACAAATATGGTGTCCTTTTATCACAGTTATGTTAGTACTCACATTATTCTCGACCTAAAGGTAAGAGGATGCTATCACGATACCAAATCTGAGAAAATGGGGTTATTTTTACCTCTGTTATGTTAATTATGTTGTTTTGAGTGATAGCAGCTTACAAATAAATTATATTCCCCGATATCAATGATTATTTCGCAGTATATCGTTACTATGGACGTCGTGAATGAAGAGTTATATCACACAAGACGTCTTAATGTATGAATATGTGAGTTAGTGACTTCGTTATACTTTGAAAGGATTATTAAATCATATTCACATTCTTCGGTTTCGACAAAACGTGTGTTTGATCTATGTTATAACACTAACAAGTAGTCATCATATATATATATATATATATATATATATATATATATATATATATATATATATATATATATATATATATATATATATATATAATAAAATGTTTCTGTGCTAATGTTATCAGTGATCACTGCTCTTTATAAGAGATATTTTATTCCTAATAATGAAATCAAGACAAAAATTTTACTTTAAAAATGCATATATGAAATGTGTAAGCGCCTGAGTAATTATCATTATTATTATTATTATTATTATTAGTAGTAGTAGTAGTAGTAGTAGTAGCATTATCAAAATCATTATTATTATCATTATTATTAAAATTATTTTTACTATTGGCTTAATTAATATTTTGAGTCCTTCCCACTAAAATATGATATAAGCAACCATTATTATATAAAATAATACTTAACTTTCTCTAAAACATCAATTTTTACAGGCATTTAAAAAAAATATTTCTCCTCACAGTTTCATATCAATAAAAAAGTGAAATGTTCCATTTTTCTCTGTAAGAGAAAAGTTTTAAGAAATTCCCCCCTTTTTTTTCTCTCATTTCACCTCAAACACCACATGACCTTTTTCCTCACAAAAAGGGAGGAAAAAAATTAATATTTCTCAAAAGAATATCCACAAAAACTCCCCGTTTTTAACATTCCTAAAACCCACCTGCATCTTCCCTTCCCTCAGTAACATCTCCTCCCTCAGTAGCATCTTCCCCTCCCTCATCAGTATCTTCCCCTCCCTAAGTAACATCTCCTCCCTCAGTAGTATCTTCCCCTCCCTCATCAGTATCTTCCCCTCCCTAAGTAACATCTCCTCCCTCAGTAGTATCTTCCCCTCCCTCAGTAGCATCTTCCCCTCCCTCATCAGTATCTTCCCCTCCCTCAGTAACATCTTCCCCTCCCTCATCAGTATCTTCCCCTCCCTCAGTAACATCTTCCCCTCCCTCAGTAGCATCTCCTCCTCCCTCAGTAGAAGAAATGAAGGAGTTGCTTAACTTTAATACTGAACTATATCAACAAAAATAAATAAATAAACTTCCATCTTTTGCAATATAATCCCCCCCCCCAAAAAAAAGATTGAACCTTCTCCTCCTCCCTCAATAGATGGAAGGAAGGGAATATCTTTTTTTAAGGTGCGTGTAGCAGGTAACCTAGAAACCTTAGTCACCCCAATTATCCGATCTACCCACCAGGTAACTTTAGTCTTTTACAGGTAAAGTTGGTAACTGAGGGTGAATGGGTTGCCCTCTTACCTTTGATATTTATAAAGAATATATATATATATATATATATATATATATATATATATATATATATATATATATATATATATATATATATATATATATATATATCTAAGTTACCTATTGTGATATAATAACAGAGTATTTGCGGAAAAGTATACTTTGATATTTAAAAGTATTAAAAAATTCAATAGGTCATGCGTATACTCAGTAGGAATAAATCACATAAGCGCATTTCAGAAGGAAGCGCATCAAGCTAACGAGATAGATAAGTAGAAAGAGATAAATAAAGATACCTCGAGACAGAGTAATATACAAAAAAGAAAGAAAGAGAATGGACAGATAAGTAGAAACATGTATAGACAGTTACACAGAGAGAGAGAGAGAGCTCTTTCCCGTTACGAAATACATCCAAAATAATAGTTCGCAACTCCTGTTGTCGTGTAAGCCATCGTGAATAATATACCTCATTTGTCTCGTATTAAAGCGTAGCTTAGTATTTAAGCATTAGATGACTTGATAACATGGGATCTGGTGTCAAATCAAGTCCAGAATACCTTTAGTTTCTCTATATAAACATATCATACCAGACACAAAAGACAGTAGCATTTTAGAAAGGTGAACTTTTATGGAAAAGAATGAATAAAAAAAAAACAGGTAAAATAACTTGAAAGAATCAAATGTATTTTTTTTATAAAAAAAAATACAGCTAGAATTATGTAAATCCATAACCTGACAATATTCTGTAAACAGACATGTATGTATAAATGAAGATAGTGCCTGTACACGTATTGAACAGGAATATCGAAATAAATAAGTTACTTCAAACATTTCATTTTTAGGGAAATTTTTCATTTTTCATGAAAAAAAATCTGAATTCAGGAACAGTAATGTCCCTTTTGTTTACGTGGGCAAAATTTATATACAGTCTTTCAGGAGTTGAGCTGCAAAAGAAGAAAAAACTCCTGAAGTCAAAACGTACTGTTTCACACTCTTTCAGAAGATATGTTGAGGGTTATTCTTTCGTGAGTTTTTCTGCAGGAAAAAATATCTGAATTCTGGAAGGACACAAGTAGTAAATGGCGTAAAAATATTCACTATTTTTGCGAAGGAAATATGAAGGGTCTTCTTTCTTGAGATTTTTGGTGGAGAAGAGAAAAATAAATGGTCCTGGCAACAGGAAATTGTAAGTCAAAGAGGAATTTACGTAATATTAATTCACCTCTTTTTACATCGGTAAATGTAAGACATATTCTTTTGTTAGTTTCTCTGGTAGAAAAATTAACTATTCAATACACAATTTAGAATTCACTGATATATTATATATATATATATATATATATATATATATATATATATATATATATATATATATATATATATATATAAAGGAAAAAGTAAATTAAAAAACCCAGAAAGTACGAACTTACTTGGAAAGTTCTGTTTTACTTTGTTATGCGTGTGTGTGTGTGTGTGTGTAAGAGAGAGAGAGAGAGAGAGAGAGAGAGAGTGAAACATTTACACTTAATTTCAATCTAATGTTAAAAATGTGATATGTGTCCAGTCGCATTCCCATGTTCAATATGTAGAACGGTGGTCATAAGTTACCATTGATATATGTCTATTTCTAAGCCAGTCACAAAGTGAAGAAACACATTTAATCTGTGCCAATGCCATGGAAAGTTGATTTGAGATTGTTACTGCCAGGAAGGGCATTCGGCTGTAAATATTTGAGCTTAAACTTAATATTTATCTTTACTTAATGTTTTCCCCGTGCCTAGGCAAG
>JAXCGZ010003971.1:17500-25000 GCA_037179515.1 Halocaridina rubra
TCTTGCGAGTGACTTAGTTTGGAAGATATAATCGTTACCCTGAGTGCAGACTGTATTTTATTATTTGATGAGCTTTCATGTTAATTTATTCATTTTCAAAGGTATTGTTGTATAATGGACGTTTTACTAACGAAAGTAATATATCCATATTTATTTAACAGCCAAAATGTTAATAATAATAAACCTGACCTAACTTAACCTCATTATTTAATCGTGAATAGTTTCATTATTTATCAAGATCCTAAAAAGTTAATTAATACAAACAGATTCTTTACAAATTTGTTCGCATAAATGTTGGATTGTCACCTATCGCTAATATGGGGTTTTGTTGGAAGCATTTTTGTCATGAGAGAATTTTTGTCTACTGACCCCAGTACAAACCTCTAAAGACTCACTTAAAAAAGTTAGAACAAGCTAAAAATACCACTAGAAATAGATTAAAGAAGAAGAAGTAGGAGGAAGTTAGAAATAAGTAAATAGAAAATGATGATGAAATAAAACAAAAAAAAATTATGTCCAGTAGCTTTATACATTAGGGTTTGTAGCAACATCTTTCGGGGTTCCGGGGTTGACCTGGGAGACGCCCCTAGGGTACACAGACAGGTTCACAGGTATGGAACGTTGATTACCGATAGAGCTGGTTCTCTTAATGCAGGGGTTCACAAGCCCAGGGTCGCCACTCTAATGGGGGTGGCGAGGTTACCCATGAGGGTCACGGGATGATTTAAAACAATAAACAATATTTTAAATAAAGAATATTTCAAAGTGTAAAGTATTGTGAATATTTAATAAAATTCGGTAAAATATACTAGATGAATCTGAATAAATATCCACCGCAATTTATATTTTCGCTCTGAAAGTCGCCCGATAAAAAATGAAATAACTCATGGTCGCGGGCTAAAAAGTTTGGGAAACTGTCATACAGCTTCTTGGGAGACTTCTGAATGGCGCGAAAATGTTGCTTTTGATACAAAGCCACTCCTGATCATGTTGAAACCGCTACAACCTCTACCATTACTACTACTACTACTACTACTACTACTACTACCATGGATTAAATTTTAAGAAAATAATCAAAGAGGACTTATGAAATAACTCAAGAAAAACTGATAAAAACACTGAAAACGAGACAATAATAATAATAATAACAATAATAATAATAATAATAATAATTATAATAATAATAATAATAATTTTATAATTATTATTATTTTTATTATTATTATTATTATTATTATTATAAGGAAAAGAAAAAAGAAAATTAAAAGAATACATAAACACACTTTTATCTGTTAGCATCATCATCATAAACATTATCTTTTTAATCTTAAACCCACTCATAAAATGAAGTGCGATAAATACTTATTATTTTACATCTGGTGAACTCATCATAGGAAGGCAATGAGGTATCTATCGAAGGGATACAGGAACCATATGGGAAGTGATACCTATAAGAAAAAAAGAATAAAAGTATTAGACGCTAAGATTATGAGGAATAGCACAGCGGGTGATGGAGAGAGAGAGAGAGAGAGAGAGAGAGAGAGAGAGAGAGAGAGAGAGAGAAGCTAATGCTAATACTACTACTAATAATAATAATAATACCAGATTTTTGTTTAACTTATCTCAGGAACCACGCGGATTAGGACCTAAATAACAATATATATAAACGGAATAAAAAAATTCTCTCGAAGAAAAGGGGGGGTAGGGAGGGTTAAGGAAAAGTAATCATCCCCCAGTAGCGGTCAGGGGGCGTGTTAGATTCTCCACAAATGGTTCGCTTCCACCTTGCGGTACGCCCAATGTGAACACCCAAGGAATCTCCAATAAGGACTGACTACTTAGCTTACTTGGTTAAAGTCTCAAACTATTGTACAGTATGATCTGAGTTCAGTGGCGAAACAATTGAATTTTTTACTTTATTAGGTTGGCCTATTGCACCAGCCTCACTTTGCGATACTACAGCTGAAGTGTCTTTTGAACTTATATGGGACTGTCCAGGACAATTTGATGTTAAGGCTTCCTTCAGTTACGGTTCTTTTTCTATGCCTGCATCAACACCGAATATTCTTGGATATTCATTATACATCTCTTATTAGCCCTTCACATTTGACAAGTCACAACACTCCCCATCTCCGTTTCTCTTTATGTTTCCTTCGTGCCCAGGTCCGATGAGAGCAGATTTATTTATGTTTTTTGTCCAGTCCTGATGTCACAATCATAATAAGTCATGGAATATCGGTAAAGGACAGTAGAGGCGTTTGTCAACTCAGCAAGTATTTTGAGTACACAGCTGGTGATGGAAAATTATTCATGGAATTTGCTCCACCATGAGCTCAGGCAAAAGGATAAACAAACAGTCTGCTACATTATTATAGATGTTTGCTTTACATTAAGAAAAAAATCACACTCATGGTGATGGTCTTTGTGTGATGAATTTGACTCTTTTTGCTGTACCGTTTAGAGGTAGTTCGAGTCTTCTTTTTATCTCCATATAAATTGTCAGAGAATATGAAACACGGCAAATATTGTATGAGATAAAGTGATTCACAATTTATACATCATGTATCATACATCTTTAAGCACATACACGAATAAATAGTTTTCTTCCTCTTCATCAATAGTTATTTCCATATTTATATGGAGTCGCTGTTTTGAACATGTATGCTACTATCCTTGTTCGAGGATTTATGGCTGGCAGTCCGAGTTGAGTCGGCTCGCTCCTAAGTGGCTCGATTAGATGTATAAATAATTAAATGAAATAAATACTAATAATTTATATTGAGTGCATAGCCTTTTAGTCTAAATTAAATTACTTTTATCAATAGGTTAATTATATTAGATTATTATTATTATTTTATATAACCCAGCCACTGAGGGGGGCAAGCCAGCCTCAACTTGGTGCCGGTCCCAAGACCGGGTAGATGGGGAGGGTTGGTGGTAGGAAGGGCATCCGGCCATAAAACTTTTGCCAAAACCAAAATATGGCCAGTACAGATAACTGGCCAGAAACATCGACCCCACATAAAAGTGGGAAAAGATGTAGACGAAGAAGAAGAAGAAGATTATTATTATTATTATTATTATAATATATATATATATATATATATATATATATATATATATATATATATATATATATATATATATATATATATATATATATATATATATATATGACAGCGTGCCAGAGTTCAACCTTGGAGATCATAGATAAATGGATATAGTTCTCTTAACGTATAACATGAAGGATACTAGATAAACACCATTATATAAATATATTCAACCTATCAGTCTAACCTTATATATATATATATATATATATATATATATATATATATATATATATATATATATATATATATATTTATATATAATTAATTACAGATATACAAGAACATCCTTTCGATGTAAAAGCTCAGAGCCTCGTAAACATTATAACTGCGGTTTGTATATATCATTAGGCTAATTATAATAGATAATGGCTTCTTTTTCATCCTTTTCCTACGGTGTCTTTTTACCTCGTCTTAGGCCTATGCCTTATCTCGTACCATAAGTTCTAAACGTCGACTTTTGTTTAGTCCTAATAATTAATTTGTAGATGAATCTCTCTCTCTCTCTCTCTCTCTCTCTCTCTCTCTCTCTCTCTCTCTCTCTCTCTCTCTCTCTCTCTCTCCTCTCTTTATCTGTATAAAACAATGATAAACTAACGCTTTAGATTTAAAGGGAAAATTTTTTTTATTGTTAAAATATGAATTTAACAACAGAATCAAAACGAAAAGTTTTCTGTTATTTTTCATCTTTAATGACGATATTACTGGACTAGCAATGGCAGTTACATATATTCGTATTGCCTCTAGTGGCATGGTCAATAATGTTTGGGTATAATGTATTGCTTGGAAGTTTATTATTATTATTATTATTATTATTTGCTTTTGTAGTTGAAAAGAGAATCTAGGCCTCCTGTCGCATGAAACTTAGGTATCATTCATACAATAGTCCAAACCTCTCGAAAGCAAAGAGTGTATATATATTATTTTACTACAAAATCCTGTAAATTTCTACCAAAAAAAAAAAAAAAAAAAAAACATTGGAAATACACTCCTTGAAAATGCACTTACTATGGAGTGGAATTTTTTCAGCAATTATTATTATTATTATTATTATTTTATTATTATTTTATATTATTTTATTATTATTATTATTATTCCTGGAGGTAAGAGAGATGGAATTCGGTCCTCATAAAAACTGAATGTTTTATGATATAAAGGATTATTATTATTTTTATCATTATTATTATTTAGTATTCACTAATGAAATAATAGTACATAAAGAATAAGTAAAAGGTATTAATTAGTATCTAAAATATATTTGCTGTGAAGAAGTAATTATTTTAACAACCTTTCTATTTAGGCTTATTTATCGAGGCAAAAAAAAAAAAAAAAAAAAAAAAAACAGAGGTTTTGGGAAGCTGCTCTGGAGCAAATTAAGATAATTACTATCAGTAGACCTTATCCTTACTAGTAAAGATATTTATTCTTGTAATTAATTATCCATTTAATTATTGTGTGATTAACAGTCTAAAAAAAATTCCAAACATAGCCCGCGTCTTTTTCCTTTTAGGAGAATTATAACCTCTTGATCTATTGCTTCTGAAGATGGAAGAAAGCATCTAATATTCTCTTCTCATCGTCTTGCAGTTGCCTGTCCAACGGGACTTGGTGTTGACAGATTCCGTCTGCACACAAACAAGACGGGAATCAAAGACGGTTGGGGGGGGGGGGGGAGTTGATAGGTCTCATCGACAATTCTACTATTACTATCATGGTACGAATTTTATGACCGATGGTTATCGTGCCTCGGCCATCTGAAGAACGCTAGTCGAAAAAACTCTCTGCATATGGGAGAGAGAGAGAGAGAGAGAGAGAGAGAGAGAGAGAGAGAGAGAGAGAGAGAGAGAGAATTATATATATATATATATATATATATATATATATATATATATATATATATATATAATATATATGTGTGTGTGTGTGTGTGTGTGTGTGTGTGTGTGTGCGTGATAGTAATGGAGAAAGAGCTAGAGAGAGAGAGAGAGAGAGAGAGAGAGCTAAAAAATGTCCTAACTAGTAAAAAACGTGTTGGCTATTTTAGGATGCAAAATTCTGTATATTTACCTCCAGACGGCTATTTTTAGCTATAATAAGTTTTGTTGTACGTGTGTGTGTGAGAGAGAGAGAGAGAGAGAGAGAGAGAGAGAGAGAGAGAGAGAGAGAGAGAGAGGAGAGAGAGAGAGAGAGAGAGTAGGCGAGCCTCAAGTCTGCTTATTGATGCAGTATGTAATTTCAAGCAGGTTATATAAGCTTTATTTTTTATTTATAGTATTTATTTTTTATTTTTTTTGCCAAGCCAACAACGCCAGGATTCCTTTAGTTAGCTTCAGTGTTACCTTACATAGCTACTGACCAGCCTAAGTGTGCTTTGTACGTAAGAGAGACTGCAGTGGGAACAGTGAATTTTATAAAAATAGTAGTATTAGTAGTAATACTACTGAGAGTAATATTTATGAATTATATTAATGAGTAATAAACACAATAATATCAGTAATAATAATAATAATAATAATAATAATAATAACAATAATAATAATAATAATAAATTCTAGAGTAACAATAATAACAACAACAACAATAATAATAATAATAATAATAATAATAATAATAACAATAAATTCTAGCATAACAATAACAACAACAACAATACTAATAATAATAATAATAATAATTATATCATCCCCATTATCATTAAACAAATAAACAAATGCTTACAATATCCGCGAACATCAACCCCATTCTCGAGCAACAGAAAACTTGGTCTGTTTTTTTTTCCCCCCGATTAAGTTACGATTACCTTCATTCGTCATTATATATATATATTTTTTCCTTTTTCCTTTTACTCTCTATCCTCATTACCCTCTTAAGCACCACGTCACGCTTCTCCTTCCATTATACCCATGCAAGATGATAATGATGATGAGGCTGATAATGATAATGATTATGACCTTGACGAATAAACCAAAGCTATAATTGACTTTATTGGCTTGGAACGCAGCTTCGCAGATATTATAATTGTGTGGGGGGGGGGGTGCTGAAAGTAACATTTCCGCTCTCAGCAATCTAGTCACTGGAATAGCGAACCAATTCGATTCTGTACCTATCCCAAGCCTGAGCTAAGACTTGGTGTCACCAGGAAGGGCATGAGGACGTTAAAATTGAGGCAAAACCAATCATACACCTCCAAGGGGTTTGTAAGTGACCCCACATAAAGATGGGAAGTGTTGAGCAAGCTAGCTTAACCCGAAGCCGGTCCAAAGTCGGGTTAACTGGCGAAAATAAGTGATGTAAAGCAATAGTCTCTATGAGGCTAGCGAGAATCAGAGGTCCCATATAACATAAAAAGAATTGGACAGAGCCAGTTCAAGTTGGTGCCTGTCCCGAGCCTGGATAAATGGAGTTCGATGGTGTTAGAAAGAAAATGAGGCTGTGTAACTTTGAGTCAAAACTTATTACTAGCCTCTAAGAAGGTTGTAAAATAGGGTGACATCGAATAAGTGTTGAAAAAATAAATGAAGAAATTTATTCTAGTCATATGTCAAATGCATTTTTAAGAGCTGAGGGATGGCGGCCCATTCTAGGCAAATATATTATTCCGTATGTGATCCCTAAACATCTGATGGTGTACTCATTGATCCTGCTAAGTTGACTGGGATTACCACACCTGGGACGCTTCTGCCCTTTCCTTTTTATCTCTAATGGTTCTGGTGGGGAATAACAGTGAGTCATCTTGGGACTTGAACACAGGGCAACCTTATGTGGGGAGAGATGCTGCTACTAGTACTACTACTACTACATATAATAATAATAATAATTATTATTATTATTATTATTATTATTATTATTATTATTATAATCATTATCGCGGGCTTCTGAACTTCAGCATGAACTAATATTTGAACAAAAGGAAAAAGTCATGGGTGCCTCAGTGAACCCCGGGTCAAAAGGTCATACTCCGCACTGCTCTTGCTATTGTAATTTTCTGATTATTTTTTTCCCCTGCGGTGCCTATTGCAATGTATATGATTTTCTGACAAAATATATATGCATGAATATATATGTTGAAGAACATGTTGTATCTGGGTGTCTTTTTCAGTTAAGTATTGTCGCAAATAGTTCTTGTAAAAACAAAAATAAAAAAATGGTGAAAACTTTTTCTTAAGATAGTACGAATGCATAGGCAATCTACCCCCCCTACCAATGTCTTCCTGCCTCCAAGATTTACCTCCCCCCTATCTTTCTCTCTCTTTCCATGCCTATCTATCTGGGTGACTGGTTCCTTTTCAAAACTATATTTCGATAGCAAAAATACCTACATCATACATAAATTCATACGTACAGTGATATATATATATATATATATATATATATATATATATATATATAT
>JAXCGZ010003971.1:30000-77500 GCA_037179515.1 Halocaridina rubra
AATACTCTACAGTCTTCATATGCCTATTATCGCGGTTTTTCTAAGCTACTTTTTTTTCTAATTTCGACGTAGCACTCATAATTCTGCTGTCATCAAAGAATGACCTTTGTCACTATAAATCTCTCTCTCTCTCTCTCTCTCTCTCTCTCTCTCTCTCTCCTCTCTCTCTCTCTCTCTCTCTCTCTCTCTCTCTTTCAAACTTTCCCCCCAGATTATAGTCTGTCTTATAGAAATAAATGTCTTCTTTTTGAACAATGCCTCGTTACGTTAGCGGAAAAGCAGGATTAAACACAACCAAAGCAGAATTGTGTACAGTAATCTGTTCATAATTCATCCTTGTATCTTTCGCTAGATGTTTTGAAAGTACCAACAAGACAGAAAGCAATAAGAAAGAGTATTTTACGAACAGCTTAAATTCGTAACCTCAGCTTGGTTACCTACTGAAAATGGTGTACTTTGAGAGGGTGACAAAATCCATAAATCATTATTCTCTCTCTCTCTCTCTCTCTCTCTCTCTCTCTCTCTCTCTCTCATGGGTCCTACTTAATATTTCAGATTGGATATTAAAACTTCGAGAGCTCTTGATCATTTGCTGCAGTTCAGTTGTATAAGAAGTGTAAATGAAATACATAGACATAAATTAGTGGGTTTATTTTCATAACTTGTTTCCAGATGCCACAACCTCTGTGTTGTGTCTCTATATGAAGTATTACAAATGACTTTATTACAGATGATTGTTATATTGTTTGTGAAGTATAACTTTTCACTCAGTACCAGAACACCACAGCCGTCAGTGATGCATTCTCGTACAAAATACAGCAGAAAGCAGCTAAAATTTTAAATATAATAATAATAATAATAATAATAATTAATAATAATAATAATAATAATAAAAAGCTATCAGCACCATATAATATATATTACTGTATATACTGACCCCTATCATCCTAAAATATATAAATAAAAGCAAAATTCACAACTCTTTACAAAAGTACTAAGGTAATCTATAAAGTGAAATAAAAATACAGTAAAACTATCTACATTACATATCTTTTACAGCATAAAATTACCACATATGAAATATTCTCCTGTTTTAAAAGAAAATATATAAAACCTGACCATTCGCTTAAGTTTCTCATTGTTTAATGGATAAATTTCATTATGAATTATATATATTGAAGAGAAGAGAACTTCAGACCATATAATTATTCTTATTATATCAAATACCCATAAACATTTTTACTAGCAATTTCTGTTACCTGGTCTACATTTACGTACTTAATTTTTATTACACATTCTATAGGACTATTTCACCTCAGGGGCTGTACAGACCCCTACAATTTACCTTCGGCTGGTCTTATCCTAAATAGTGGTAAGTGAGCGTATTAGGCCTATGGCCTCTTATTCAAGCGATACCTATCTTGAAGGGTGGGATTTATCCCTCGCTGTTAATACGCCTTCTGTCTTTTGGAATAGGACTACTAAACAGTTTCCTAGGCCTAGTTTCTAGATGTGGTTGCTGTTTCTCACTAGCGATTTACAGTGAAATGAAAGCAGCTAATCAGTAAGAAAAATACTAAAAAATTACAAGTTAGTATAGAGAAATTATATTGGCAAAGAATTTACCTCTGTTGCTTAAATTATATATACATACAAACGATTAAAAATTGTCATCAAGATCGACTTGGAATTATGTAAAAAAAAAAAAAAATAAACATCTTAAATATTGATATTTGTTACAGAAGTCAAAATAAACATGAACCAAAACTATCTAGGCCTATACATTTTTTTCTTCGCTTTGTGTTACAAGGAGTACCCATTCCAATGAGGGTGGACACAGCTAGAGTTGGTGATTAAGGTTAGATTCCCTTCTTAACGCCCCGCCGCAAGGTCACACCCGAGTTGTTCAAACTTGCCCCATCCCGATCTGTGTATCTACCAGTGAGCTACCGCAGCCCCAAATAAGAAATTTTTCAATACGACACCTTATCTCGTTGAGGTCAGTCAGGTGGCCACAACTGAACAAAAAAGGTAACAGGGACTCATCATGTCCTACCTATCCTTACCTCTTTGGACCAAGATATAATAATTTGAGAGGAGAGTCTTGCTAGATCCCAAAATTTAAAGAAGTCAAGATAAACATAAAACAAAACTCACAGGTACTGTGTGGAGATTTGTAGCTCGCGGATTGGTCGGTGCAGCGACTGCTTCTTCCCATGTACCTCCAGACTCTGGAGCTCTCTTCCTTCTTCTGTCTTTCCTAATTCTTATGACCTTTCATCCTTCAAAAAGCAGATCTATCGTCATCTCAGAGCCTAGTCCTCCATTTCTCTGGGTCTTCTGTACTTTGACTTTTTTTTTGTCTGTCATTTTCCTTTGTGTGACTTTACCTCATCTCAGCCTTGTCCTTAATCTTTTTCTTTTCCTTCGTCTTGGTATTTTCTCTTGCCCGGGCCTTTATTGATGAGGGCAGTTTCTGCCTGTCCCGGTGTCACACTCATTAAAAAAAGTACACATTGTATGTCAAAATCAGAGCTATAGTTATCGTCGCAACCACCTCTCACGACACGCTGGGAATACGAGGGCAGTGTTCATTCCCCTCCATCGCAGTGTATATATATATATATATATATATATATATATATATATATATATATATATATATATATATATATATATATATATGTATATATATGTGTGTGTGTGTGTGTGTGTGTGTGTGTGTGTGTGTGTAATGCCTCTCATGTCCAGTAGCATTTTACGATCTCAGTAGCACGAAGACAAAAAAAAAAAGGGAGGGGTTCTCAAAACAATTAAGGGGTGACTGACACAGTAAATAAAGAAATGAAAGGGAGGAAGGGCTATAGAAAAGGGAGAGAGAAGAACAGGGGTTGGTTTGCCCTTTACAACCTCAACCCTACCAACAACCCCCTCCCCCTCAACCCCACCAACAAACCGCTCCCCCACACTCTTGCGAATAGTGTGGGAAGAGCGTTTCGTGAAGGTGCACATTCCCTCCCACAACACTACAACTGCTTTGCTAATAGCTAGAAATCCCGTCTTGCTGATCCTTTCCTTGGCTCATGCTTGCTTGATGAAGTAATGTACCAGAACCCCCCACCCCACCCCAGTCCCTCTCTTTCGCACACATGCACGATTGTTAAATACATAATTCCCTCCTTTTTTTTTTTTTGTTTTTAGTTTTCTCCTGATGATGAAAAAGATCAAATGCTCAAAAATAGTAAAAATAATTAATAGAGTTTTATAGGAGTATTATCAGCCTTTTTCTTTTTCTTTTGCTTTGTGTGTGTGTGTGTGTGTGTGTGTGTGTGTGTGTGTGTGTGTGTGTGTGTGTGTGTGTGTGTGTGTGTGTGTGTGTGTTTGCGTGATTCTATTGCACAAGAAACACGTGAATATTGCACATGTGTGAATGGTTATGGCTACGGAGGGAAATGGAAAGAAAAATTTATATCCTTAGTACATAGTACATTCCAGTGTATTACTTATCTTCAAGTAATTTTACAATTGAAAGTACTATGTACTAAGGATCTCAACATTTCTTTTAAGTTCCCTTACCTAGCCATAACTATTCATATATATATATATATATATATATATATATATATATATATATATATAAATATATATATATATATATATATATATATATATATATATATATGCGTATGTGTGTATGTGATACAAGTCTAGGAAGGGCATCCAGCCATTATTTCCCATGTCTAACCTGTCTGTGTCCATCAGCATTCGAATAGAGACAAAAAGTGACCCATTAAATGGCAAATAATACCACTAAAATAACATCGTGCTTTCAACTAGCTAAAATATCAGGAAACTTGTATAAAAAGACAAAAGTACGTACATCTTGTACATTGTGCATGGTATATTCCTCAGATAGTATGCACGTGATTACTTATTATTAAATGGGTAAGGATAGCAATATATAAAACCTCATATGTATTTTTTTTCAATCGTAGGCACCCTGCTGGTTTCAGCAGGATATGGCACTGTGTACAAAAATTATTATTATTATTATTATTATTATTATTATTATTATTATGTGTTTGGGGAGAACGCATACTACTATCTTCTTCCCTGCCTGTCGTATGAGGTAACTGCAAGATATAGGGGAGCCGGGACCTGGAAAACTTAGAGGTACTGATATACCTCAAATCCTATTATTTTCTATTTGCAATATATGATTTTTACCAATAATACACCTTGTATGTTTCACGTATATATTTTAACCTCACTAGTGCCAAAGATAACGAAGTAATATTGAGGAAATTACTTGAAAACAACAAAAAGTTTAACGTTAGAGCCATAATATGCATTTATACATGTATAACACACGAATCCCTAAATTGTTCGGAAATTAATCATCTGATCCTATTTATTTCATGAGAAAATGTACACGCAAACTCACACACGAATTAGCTTTAATACCCACGAGCACATGTATACACACACACACACTTAAGACTTGCAAGAAAGGAAAACCAAATTCGCCAATATATTTTCATCGCCACAAATCCCAAAAATAAATGACAGCACTATAAAAAAAAACTTGCAAATGACAAATAATTTAATCACATGGGTATACAACACTAGATAGTCCACGCAAACACACATGCACGCACGAAAAAGAAGTCGATGTCAAGAGACTCTTGTACATTTCACATTCCTCTAAAGATAACAAGGTGGAAACCCCGGAAATATGATAAAACACTAATAGGTCTCTAACCCGTCGAAAAAAAAAATCATACACTAACATACACACAAATATTTCGAATTGGAGCGCGCGAGCACACGCGTAAAGTCGTGAACGCTTAAAGAGAGGCAAGTTAAAAATTATTGCCCGTCCTATTTACGCGAACACAAACAATGGCAGACATGTCTGTCTTTCCTCCAGAAAACACTGGTATTTACAATATGCATCCATCATTATTTTACAGAACCATTACTTTCACGTACAGGAAGTGAAATATACACCGCAAGTGTACTGTATACAGAGCAAAATGTACACGCAGAACCTTATACACATACACATACATAAAAATTATTCTTAGCTTCCTTTCTAAATTATAAAAAAAAAATAATATACCATACTCTCTCTTTCTCTCTTCACTGTTGTGTCATATATGATTTAGATGTTTATTTAAAAATTACTTTTAACCCCTCGATGTCTTTGAGACGATTGGAACATAAATATATTAAATTATGTTTAATAAAAATAATAATAATAATAATAATAATAATAATAATAATAATAATAATAACCTTTTGTATGTATTATTAAAGCCACGGACTCTTAAAGTTCAACAAAACATTGACATTTAAAAAAAACTCTAGAAAACTCATATTTTACTTAAAGAAGGAAATAGAGAGAGAGAGAGAGAGAGAGAGAGAGAGAGAATTTGATTATGACACAGACCGAAGCCGTACCGAAACACATGAAGCCAAATAAAGCTATTAAATTTCACGGATACCACTGTTGTTGTTATAGTTTAAGAAGCCATTTAGTGAGTTCACAGAAAAAATATATTATCCGTAGGTGTTAGAAAACGCGAGTTTATTTGTGTACTCTGCTTTGACGACACGAAGCGAAGCACTTAGTTTTCCGTCTGTAAGTCTTACATATAAAGTATTTGTCTGTTTGCCTATGGGAGTAGTTACCCGTTTCCTAGCTATGAATATTGAATTTAAAGGAGAGAGAGAGAGAGAGAGAATTTTGGAATATTACAATATAAGTAATAATGGTTGCACATCTCTACTACTTTGAGTTGATTTAAGATCTCGGTGTCTATTTTAAATGGAAATTTGTGCACTGCTTGCAGTTCCCCGTCTTCTAACCTTACAATCCTGTCGTATGTTTTGTGTTCATATATGAGTCCCACTTGTCGTACGTATAATGTTACAATATTAATGGTAAGTGGAAGTAAACTTAAGTAGAATTCTCTCTCTCTCTCTCTCTCTCTTTCTCTAATAGCATATTTCCCTTACAGACCTCAATCGATGCCCATTTTTTCGGCTTGAATTGTGAGCTACGCTGACCTACCATGGGTCCCCCCAGTGGCGGGAGGTCATACCAAAATAACATATTCCACACGCGATTTTTAAATCACTTTTGCATAATGGTGTACCAGAGTTACCACATAATAAGTGCAATGGCTTTTTTCTTGTATCAGTAGTGACACTTAGCACAAACCACGTAATATCATTTTTTTTAATAGTATTTGCTACTGTGGACTATATTTTACTTAACAGTCATTACGTAAATGTTGACATAATTATCATCAAACATGAAAGATAAAACTATATATATTTGGTGATAAATAATAATAATAAATAATTATTATTATTTATTACTGGTGACGGGGAGAATAAAATAAACATCATATCCCTTGCGCGCCTTAAATGCAACTAAGGAGAATATTCTTTTTGGTAGCAATGTAAAATCACCTCTATGTTCCTCACGTGTCGCAAGGAAGAAGGTGGTGCGGACTGGTGATCCAATCCACACCAGACTTTCGTTTCTTGCCGAAAAACAACTGATGGAAAAGTTGAGGACAGTCATGTTAGGATAAAATTCTAATGCTTTTAAGTTTATTCAGTAGTAGCTACCCTTTTGAGTTCAGCATAATATTATATATATATATATATATATATATATATATATATATATATATATATATATATATATATATATATTTGCGATATGATAAAATTATTATTATCATAATTAATAATTATCCGTCATTTTGTTTCAGAATGAGCAAATATCTCAGGCAATCATCATTATCGCGTGTGTGCGCTGTTGGTGGCTTCTTTGTCTCTGTACCTGTATTCCTAACGGGTAAGTATTATTTTTTTCTGTAATGCAAACAAATTTTAAAAATATCTGTAGGCAAACCACTGTAGCGTAGTGGAAAATGAAAATAATGAAAATTGCCCCAAATGTAAATAGTGCAGAAGGTCATATCATTACAATGATTTCCTACATTTTCTCTTGACAAATGTCTTCATCAACAAGGATGAAATGCATATAGAGTATGCATATGTATATGCAAACATACATATACTCATAATTGTAAATTTACAAAACATATTTAGCTACTTTTACAAACGTACATACACATAGACACAAGCCTCATTCCCCCTTGTAAGGGGGGTGGCCGAGCCAAGAAACGCACATTCACCACGATCCACATACACACCTCAACCACTCCTCTCTGCTCCGAATAGCCAAGAGATTTTACAAATGTAACTATTTATAAAATCTTCAGTTATGAAATATAAAACAGGTGTAATATACCTATTAAAACTGATGATGTATTTAGCTCAAAATTGAAATAGGGGTCATTTAGGTCAACAATTACAAACATATTATATATATATATATATATATATATATATATATATATATATATATATATATATATATATATATATATATATATATATATATCTTTGTGCCATTATTAGTTAAGCTCAAATTTGATACGGATAAAACAGCATAATTTTACGGAACATCTCTAACTCGTTCTAACAAACGTACATTTGCATAACAATAAACACGTGAAATAATGCTTAAATATGTCACTACTTCTAATAAATGTAATACGTAAAACGTTATACAAGTAAACGTTTGAAGTATGGATGTTTTTCTTAGTGATCTTAATTGTGTTTAATTTCCACAGGTGTGATCTTGTACACCTTTATTCACTTCCAATCAACACCAGCCATCCTCACGTCTGTGTTTATCGGGGTTGGCATCATTTTTTGTGGCTGTGCCATGATACACAACGTCTTCATATGGCAAAAGGTGAGACACGTTTAAAACGTTTGTGTAACGTTTGTTATTTAGTGCCCAAAACAGGACAGTATAGGCTTGAAAATTGTTTCTTTTATGTTTTTTTTTTTTTAGTGTGTATGCTTGAAAATCAATGCCAGAAGAATAGATAACGTCTTCATATGGCAAAGGTGAGACCCGTTTAAAACGTTTGTGTAACGTTTGTTATTTAGTGCCAAAACAGGACAGTATAGGGTTGAAAATTCTGTTTCTTTTATTTTTTTTATAGTGTGTATGCTTGAAAATCAATGCCAGAAGAATAGATAACGTCTTCATATGGCAAAAGGTGAGACACGTTTAAAACGTTTGTTATTTAGTGCCAAAACAGGACAGTATAGGGTTGAAAATTCTGTTTCTTTTATTTTTTTGTAGTGTGTATGCTTGAAAATCAATGCCAGAAGACTAGATAACGTCTTCATATGGCAAAAGGTGAGACCCGTTTAAAACGTTTGTGTAACGTTTGTTATTTAGTGCCTAAAACAGGACAGTATAGGCTTGAAAATTCTGTTTCTTTTATGTTTTTTGTAGTGTGTATGCTTGAAAATCAATGCCAGAAGAATAGATAACGTCTTCATATGGCAAAAGGTGAGACACGTTTAAAACGTTTGTTATTTAGTGCCAAAACAGGAGACTATAGGCTTGAAAATTCTGTTTCTTTTATTATTTTTTTCTTTTTAAGTGTATGCTTGAAAATCAATGCCAGAAGAAAAGATATTTCGTTTACTTTTAATTTGATTGAAGGCGAGATCTGGAAACGTTCATAAAATGTTTCAATTCGGGTGCAAAAAAATTATTTTGTTTTTCATTTGACAATACTGAGACCCTTTAAACACTTAAAGATTAGGTACGGATTTTCCTCTCTCTCTTTAATTTTACTTGGTCCACACGTCTTAGCGCTCCATAAGTTTTAAAAGACCTTTAAACGCCTATTGAGTTTTTAAATTCATGACAGAAACAAAACAGTTTGCATATATTTTTTTTCGGACAAACGGTGAAACCCCTTGAAAGTTTGATAAGGCTTTGAATCTAGTTCATAAACAAAACACATACCTGTCGTGTACAGGTAACTGGGACACGTGTCGGTCTCCAGAGTAGTTAGCCAATCAGAATCTGCGAACTGCATGCGTGGCTATTTCAGCAGCGCTGCTATTATTAATAACCATGTCAATATAATTGAACGTTATCTACTTGAATGGTTTAACACCCTGAGATATTCCACATTATTTATCCAACCAGGAGATTATAAGCAAATTGTGTAATTCTCTTCAAGTAGTGAGGTGCAGAGAGCTACCAGTTGGAAAATTAAAGACAAGAATGACAGATTTGATTAATGTTCTGGATAAATAAAACTAATATATCAACAAAAATAATATAAATCAGTAATTCTTCTGGTGTTCTTTTTCCTTTAATTAAAAAAAAATATTCTAAAAATAAGATTATAATACTGGAAACCATAGTACAGGATACTATAGGAATGATAATAATGAAAATATAGCAAACTATAAGTGTGTACGTGGCTATTTCAAGAGGCTAATGTTAAATAGATAATAATAATAATAATAATAATAATAATATGGAATATCATAAAAAAGAAAACAGTAATGATAAATATGGTTAATAAATCAGAGTAAATATGGCGGAAAATATGACAAATTGTCTATTACAAGAACAATTACCAGGGGTGGAAATGCGTTGTTTGACAGCCTTGAGAAATATATGATATTTCATGTTATAGAAATCACATGTATTGTAACAAAGGATCATTCATGTGTTATAATGGATTATCTAGCATGACTGGGATAGACGCACTAGACTCTTGACTGTACTACAGAATAACAATAATAAAAATAATCATTGTAATATTATTGATGATGATGATGATAATAATAATAATAATAATAATAATAAATATATTAAGCAGATTGAGAACACAAGTTGAAGCGGGGGAATTAGGATGACTACCCTTCCTAACATCCCGCGGTTAGCTCAATCGCTAGTCTGACATTTCCCAAAGTCGAGTTCTTTTAACCACTGTTATTTGTATGACTTAAACAACTTTTAAAGTACAAATTATCACCCCCTTTCTATGTCAGTTAAAACTTTTGTACTGTATTCCCTATATAAATAATTAAACCACTTTATTTCCTTGTAATTTATAATCATTATCTTCTCTCTTTTGCTCACATAAGTGTAAAATGGTGAGTGACAATGTATGAATGGCGTAAATACTGTAACGGTAAACTGAACATAATACAGTATATGATCCAACTTGCACATCAACGACACCTCTCTCTCTCTCTGTTTATATCTATACTGCAGTGTATCTGTTTGTTGCTTCAATCGTACACCTTGTCATGACATTGAATTTTTTATTTGAAAATAGAATGTGCTCGCTTATTTCACATACGAATATTTTTAATAAGACTACTATGGCTTGTTTGCACAAAAAATGAATGATTTCTAAACTCATTTAATGTATGTAGGAAGAGAGTACTAGATTTCCTTGCACAAATATGCACAGACACTCCCCTACTTTTGACGAGTTAGGTTCCAGAAGGACGTTCGCAAGTAGAATTGTTCGTAAGTTATGCTTAGGTAAAAAAAAAGTACTAAACCGTACATATATATATATATATATATATATATATATATATATATATATATATATATATATATATATATATATATATATATATATATGCAGTCCTGTACAGTACTTAAACTAAAGACAATTATTCGCTATTCGAACGGAGGTGGACACAGATGGCTGGAGCTGGGGCATTAAGCTTGATGGTCTTCCTAGCCCCCCGTAGCAGAATTGAACTCATATCATGCTCATCACTTCCCAACATGGGCTCTCTACCACTGAACTACCACAGCACCCACAGTGTGCGTTTGTGAGTGATGCAGATCACAGACATTAAAATATTAATTAAGTGCTGATTTATTGGGTCATAGACTTATCTGCCATGCCAAAAGATCAAATTTGTAGAATGTCGTGTCCCAAGGCAAAAAACAGATTTTTACCCAGTCCAGTTTAGGATAAATCACAGTAGTTCTGTCAGTCATATCCTAAACCCTGCCAACTCTGGAGATATATTGAATACACTAGCACCTAAAGAGAAGGACAGCAGTGGTGTGATGTCCCTTAGCTCTGTCAACTCAGTACACTTAAAGAGTATAATGGTGGAAGTGGGACAGACCAGCAGCCTAACATGTGTACTATCCTTGCTCCGGGCCAAATGAACAGCCATTATGAGCGCACCCATGTATGTCAGAGTACTGGCGGAAGCAAATGTACTTAAAAGACCAGAAAGAAAATCAATAACTTACATCCCTGCTGTGGAAAGAAATGCATGCTTAACACTGTCATGGTTTAGAGCACCAAGTAACAATACTTCCTGTCAATAGTGTCTCAAGGCCCACAAACCATACGATGCATGACGACTGCTCAATGATATCGCAGAATGATATATTCCTGGCTGGTAATAAAGTCAAAGGTAAAAATTCACGGGTTAGATTTGGTAAGTTGGGTTAGATATTTATTTATTTGACAATTTTCGTGACTTTTTTTTTAGTTAGATTTGATATGCATGTTATATCTTAAGAGGATTTGGAAGAAAAGAAAGAATATATATATATATATATATATATATATATATATATATATATATATATATATATATATATATATATATATATATATATATATATATATATATATATTTTTTTTTTACAATAATACTAATAATAATTGTAATAATAATAATCCAGCCACTGTTGGAGAAATTTATACCAACTCAGTGCTACACCCAAGGCTGGATATACACAAAAGGTTAATGAAAGGATAGGGTATCTGGATGTAAAATTTGAACTAAAATTATATATTACCTTCCAAGAAGCCAGTAAGAAACAGCCACCCCATATAAAATTGGGAAGAACGGAGATAGCCAACTCAATTTAGTGCCAACCCCAGGCCTAGATAAATGGAAAAGTTTGACGTTAGGAAAGGCTTCCAGATGTAAAGTTCTGAAACAATACTAAACACATGCCTCCGAGAGAATAATAAAAAATAGCAACTTCATATACCCAGTTTAGATGAGTGCTGATCTCAAGCCCGGATATAGGAAGAAAAGTGTCTAGAGGAACATCTGTCTGTAAATCTTGTAACCAAACTCAATTCTAGCCTTTTTGAGACATCAAAGTCTAAAGAAAAACTGGAGGAGCAGCTGATACAGAAAGAAAGGAATTATGAAAGTTATTATGAAATTACCTCATAACATTAAAAATATAATACTAACACCAGTAAATATTCCAGTTTTCTCACTTTGACCAAGTGCACTATGATGTGGGCCCCTCCTCTGCAGGACCTAAGAATAATTCAACATATTAGGATATATAAAAAATTGTAAATACTTTTTTTTTTAATTCAAGAATTTATGTACTCTGTTAAAGAAAATGACTAGCAATACACTACCCAAACCTATTATCTATGTATTATACATCTAAACTGTCTTTTTCTTCTTTGTATTCTGCTTAAACACATTTCTTTATGGGGTTGCTGTTTCTTACTAGCTCTTTCCACCTATTCCTGTCTCGCACATCCTGTTCCCTTAGCTGCTTGTCCCGCATAAAATTTTTTATAATCATCTAAATTGTATGAATGTATAAATTACCCTCAAAGTAAGTATTTTTGTAGACACGTAATTGCTTTAAGCAGTGCTTCAGTACTTTGAATCATTGTTAATGTATTAAATATAAAGAAAATTCACATACAAATGATATACAGTATTACTATATTGTACTTTATGGCAAGAATACAGTTTTAGCGTACTGTAGTCCCTTATGATGAAAAAAAAAATAATTGCCATAGCCAATATACAATTGTAAACGTATTCTGCACGAACTTAACATGATCTGTTGGAAGTATGAAAGATTTCTTGTGTACTAATTTCTTATAACTACTGTGTCAGTCAAGCATCGATGGTAGCTACAATTTTACAATTTCATGTTATCATTACTGATACTCATCTCTAAAAATGTACAGTTAATATATATATATATATATATATATATATATATATATATATATATATATATATATATATATATATATATATATATATATATATATATATATATATATATATATATATATATATCAGAAACAAAAAAAACACAAATAAAAATCACCATGTATATGTGTATCACATTTGTACAATGTATATAACACTGAACCAATCTTAAGTGACCTCACAATTACTGTTTTAAGGAACTGACATCGATAGCATCTCAGCTATTAGTATCATCAGAGTCCTTAGTGTTCACTGCCTTGAAACACCGACTATGTCTTGAAAGCTTAGTTTACCATTATATATGTATTACATTTCCTCTTTTTTCCTAATCTGTACCTGCTCCCATGTTTATTTACTGTAGCTGTTTCCCACTGGCTTCTTGGTTCGTAGTAATAGCATATGGCTCATAATTTTACAGCCAGGTGCCATTCCTGATTCCAAACCTCTCCAGATGTCAGCGCTTGGGACTGGCACTTAGCAGAGCTGGCTTGCTCTGCCAGAAGCTGGATTTATTGAGCATTATACAGATATATACACTGATGATGATCTGGTTTTACATCACAGACTCCCTTTTCTGCTAAGGGCAAGGACTTTGATTTTGGCTAGTAAGACCATTAGCCTGAGTGAATGCCCTTTCTGAGCTCCAACCGTGGCAGGTCTCGAACCAGTAACCTGAAAAATCAATGTAGCGCACGCTATCAACCTGGCCACGACGGCCACATACAATTACATAATTTTTATTAATATTGGGTTTTTATTTATGGTGTTTACTTTTACAAGTGTTTATTTAACATTATGTATATCATTGCAGGAGAAGACAAAGGCTGTGGCACAACAAAACATACAACAAGCAGTAAACCAAGAGGCGAGGCTACGTGAACTCAACACCTCTCCACTGCCAAATGCAACGCTCGATCTCTCTGGAACTACACCTCCTCACGAACTCTCAACACTCGTTTAAAACAAATACCGGATTGTTTTTTCACTAACGGGAGATAAAGTGCATATCAAACACAATATTTTAGTTATTGTCTCGCCTACAGAAGATAGAAGTGCATAGCTAATTCAGTAATCCAATGAGTTACACACTCACAAGATATGAACTGTTCATATCAAAACTTCATGTTCCAGATAAATTATCAAACACAAATGATAATAGTGCATATGAGATTTATGTATTCAATGCATTTTCTCACCCACAAAAGTGTACATAAAAATCAATGTTATTTTTTTGCCCACAAGAAAATTAAGTGCATATCAAGCTCAATATTCAAGTTCTTTACTCACCCAAAGATAATGTAAATGGATATGACCTCAATCTTTCAGTTTATCTTTTCATCTACAGAAGACATAAGTACATATCAAACTCATTATTCTACTTAAGTCTTGCAACCAGAGAGACGGAAGTGCAGAAAACTCAGTGATCAGTCATTTTCTCACCCACAGCAGATATACATGTGCATTAAACTCTGAAAGTAAAGTATTTTCTTATTTACAAATGAAATAAGTGCAAGACATGCCTATTAGACTCAATATTCCACTTATTTTCTTGAACACAGGTGCATATCTTCTTGATATGAGAGAGAGATCCGACTACATAAGCAACAAAATAAGTGGCAACCTAATGTGTACTGATTACACTCAATCAACCTCATTGACAATAAGTAGCAGCAAGCCGAAATGAAGTGTTCCAAAAGATTAGTGACAAACCCAACGTGCCCTTAAGCATAACCATGAGAAATCCACGTGAGATAAAATATAGTTTATTTCACGCGTGCATGCTCAACTTATATCTCTAGATACTCATCTCTTTCAGCTTATAAAGTTCACCGTCATATGAAAATATATATTTTGGTGAAGCATTTTACTACTGTACCATTAAGTTCTATTATTGTAAATATCCATCATTGAAATTCTAAAAATAGATACAACATAACTTTTGTGACGACAAAGACTTCTTTGAAGTTTTATCCTACAGATATTTATTTTGCATTTGACAGTTTTATTCTCTATAAAATATTCTGATATTTTTTCAGGTGCATATTACTAACAAAAAATAAAAAGTGTGAGTTTTGTGGTAATTATACTGTACTATGTCACAGTTTAGACTCTTGAGAATAACAGAGTCTTCAACACCAAAGTTTTATGCATTACATAACTGCCAATTTTCCTCATATCAATGTACTCCAGTTCTTTCACACAGGGAAGGAGAGAAAACTTTGTAAATATAATAGGTAATTGTACTTTAACTGATTGAGGTTCTCAACTATTTTATATCTGTAAACCCTTGTGGGGTATGTGTGTGATTTTGCTCTTGGGCCTGATATTTAAACTATACATTCAATTTAAGATTTTACACAATAGGCAAATTTAATTTTGCTAAATCGAGTATACTACTTTACAGTCTCCCAATCCACTGAACAAAGTTTGGATATTTAGTCCAGCCTTGAGTATGAGAAATATAGTGAATAATAATTAGCATGTACTTATGTTATCGTATCATTTGTTTGCTTTGTGTTTCACTAAGTAAAAGAGTCAAATACCTGCATTGAAGGAAAGATTGTAGTCAAAACATTATTTAAACCAGTTTTAGTGTTAACTTAAAATTTTCTCACAGCATGCTGTACTCTGTACCTGATAGCTGTATAATAACCAGTAAGGACTGTATTGTAATGTACTGTACATGAGTTTTGTGGCTCTTTACAGCCTGTTCCTTATTTGCATTACGTAGCAAAAAAATGGTTAACATGAAGAAAAACTCGAGGTTTCTAAAGACAAGCATTTAGTACTTTAAGAATCAGAAATTAAGAATGTATATATCGTCATAAGAATGCAAAATTATGGGTCTGTGATCCTTAAATTTAAAATTTAACTATATAGTAATCTGACAATCAACAAGATCATATAGTTAATCTTTTGAGAGCATTTTACAAATAAAAATAAAAAAGTGGCTCTGCACTATAAAATTGTGCGAGATCACATGCAGTATAAATCAGAATGGCTATATACATTATTTTAGGAAAATATTATTCATGGCTATATAAATTATCTTGTAAGAACATCTGCATGTATAAATCAGCGTTATTATATTATGAAAATATTTTACATATTAAAATTTGAATGGCAAAATATTTTAAAATATTTTAAAAGTATAAATAATGATGACTGTATTATTTTGGGAAAGTATTTTACAAATATGTACAGAATGTGGTTACTGTAAAAGGATTGTGACAAATGAAAAACTAGGTAAAAATATGTAAATGTACCCAGACACTTTTCCTATGTAAGAATATGATACCTGTGTACTGTATATATAATTCTGATCTGGCATTTAATAAGTTCAAACAATATTATTTCACACTAATTTTGTACACAGAAGGACTAGGCTTTGTAAACACCAAGAATCCACCTCACTTGATGTTCACAATGGCTGTACTGTATTGCTAACTGCGAGACAAAGTACCAATTGCGTGCATATATAACTGTATTACTACCAAAGTGAGAAGACTGCACCCGGTGAAAATTCTGAATCATGCTAATGGGTTAATCATTATTCAAATTATATTACTGATGCAATCGGTCTTAATGTCACGGACTCACTTTTCTACAAAGGACTAGAACAGTGCCCTCTTCCAAAAGACTTTGCTTTTAGTGATTGCACCCGTTACCCTGAGTGAATACCCTCTCTAACCTCGGACTGTGGAAGGCCACAAACCCCCGAACTCTCACAGTCAGGAGCATTACCACTCATTCATGGTGGCCACTATTCAATTTATATTACCATAAAGGTTAAAAGGGTGAGGGTACTTGTTTAAGGTTTTACAAGAGCTGACAAGAACAGGAAAGGATAATTATAGTACTTTTAAATTTTTTATACGTGACAAATACGAAGCACACATTTAAAAAAATATCAAGTGGTTTGAGTTGAAAATTATATTGTTATCTCCCAAAAGAACTGGTGTGACTTTTACATACTTTATATCCAATATCTTAAGTGGCTTCAATTTGGTATATTTATGAGTTCCCTTAAGACAAAATTTTAAGTTTATTTTATTTACCAATTATCTTTCACTATTTATCAATTAATTGCCAACCAAGAAAGGGTACCTGTAATTACAAAGCATACAATTTTGAAGTTTTTATATGACTTCCTCTCACCAGAATGTTTCAAAAGTCTTCTATGTCACAAAGAACAGAACAGGCAGTGTTTGAAAGTAAATCGATCATCTTTACACTGTCCAAAAGCTATTCTCCAGATGCTCTTGAGACTCGTAGAGTACCCAGTATGTATTCATTTACCTAACATACCACCCTATTTAAACAAACTTCTCTATATTTTCCTAAAGACAGACTGACCCCGATTAAAAGTCAATTAAAAATTAGTGAAATGATATGATTCTGTACTCATTGTTGCCAGGTGAGTAAGTGTTTTGCATAAAAAAGAAGATTGCACGTACTCAAAGAATTCATGATACTCATACGACAGTGAAAGTCAAACAACCTATTTTCATTTTCTATGTAATAACATCGAATGACTACATGAGTTTGTTGTAAGTAGTCATGCTCGAAGACACTCGACCCCTTCCCTTCCCTAAGACTGTACCAATTAGTAAGAGGACTAGAATTTAGCATTTGTTTTAGTTTTATATGAATAATGTATATAATTTTATATGCATATTTATGAAATTGTACATATTTATTCAGTATGTTTTTTTTTTAATTCCTTTAACTATGTACAAATTACTATGGATTGAAAATGGTTTCTAGTGATCACAATGCAACATATTACAACAGTCACTATATTTAACGGACAGTGCAGATGTCATATATGACCATACTAAGTGGAGATCGCTGTCAAAAACACTGACTCCACAAAGAAGTGAGATAAGATGCTGAGAAAGAAGAAGCAGTTTTCTAAACTATGAAAAAGATATAGAGTACAATTAGTCAGTCCTGTATCCACTTTTTTTTTTTAATGAATATTATCAAAACTGTCGATTCCAATTAGTTTTATGGATGCCTTGACACAAAATCCCCAAAGTATATCCATCAAATAGGAATGGTTTTTCTTCAAATATTGCAAGTGTACTGGTATCAAGTTCCAGGTTCGATAACACTGCATGTATAAATCCATTTACAACTGCAGTTGCACAAACCTGCCCAGAAATGAAATATTAAGGAACAAGCTAAATTCTTTTTATAGTGTACGTGCTCTTTCTGATGTGCTAGAACTGATGGTAGGAGAAGCATATGTAATTAAAAATGGACTCCATAACTCCATACTGTATGCAAAAGTGGTTCCTAATGCCTGACCTAATATTTTTAAGACAGCAAGTGAATGAGAGTCCATACTTAAATTCACCCTGAGCCTGCCACTTTGGTATACTCCAAGTTTAGCAAGAATTGAACTCATTACAACAGTAGTGTCAAATGAACTAAGCAATGTTAAGAGAAATATTTAAGCTGGATAAGTATATTATCAACACAAGGAAACATTGCAAAAGATACAAAAGAATTCGTTGGCCATTATACCATATGTCAGTGTAAATATTTTATTAATTTACTCTCTTTGGAGCCATAAAAGATGGAACAGGCTATAATAATGCAAACATCTAATTTTAAAAATATATATTCTTTCAGCCCATCAATCTTGAAATCATTGCGGTCTTTCTCGCCTCATTCTCTCAACCAGTATCTGTCCTTAATCTATGGAAGCACGCTCTAATTCACCCTGTTCCTAATAAGGGCAATCATTCTATTCCTTTCAACTACCAACCAACTGCTTTAGCCTCTGCTATCGCTAAAGTATTCAAAACTTCGTCCAATTTTAATTTCTTGGAACATCTTTAGCCTAACTTGCTTATTTCAGATCACAAGTACAGCTTCTGTAAGGCAAGATCCACTTGTGGCCTCCTGTCCTATCTCACTCATGCATGATCATCTTCAATTAAGAACTATGGGGAATCCTTCGTCGTCACCCTTGATATTTCTAAGTTTTTTGACAGAGCGTGGCACAAGGTTCTGTTAGCCAACTTCTAGTTTTGGCTTTACCTCTCTGCTCTGTTCTCTGATTTACAGCTTTCTTTCTGAACCTTTTATATCTGCAATTGTTGACGGCACAACACCTAGCTCATTCCAAGTTACCAGTGGTGAACCACAGGGTTCTGTTCTTTCATCTTCTCTGCTCTCTCTTTATCAGTGATCTTCTCCAGTCCCCTTAATCCTCTCTTCTACAAGCCTTTGCTGATGATTCTACCCTACGCATTGTCTCAGCCTTCTCCTTACGGCCTTCATCTACTGCTCAGAATCGGTCTTGTATCACTCTTTCTTCAGCTTTCAACTTCGATTTACTGAGACTATCTGAGTGGGGCACCCAAAATATATAGTTCTTCGAAGACACAGTTTCTCGTTTTTTTTTTTTTTATCTTCTCTCCTCTTGATAGCCCTATTGTTTTCGAAAGCAACAAAATTTATCCTCTTAATAATAGCCTCTGTGTAGTCTTGGAGGAGTCACAATACCATATTGCTAAAGCTGCAACTAATTAACTGGGAGTTCTGTTTTGCTTCCAACATTACCTTTCTTCTGCTCCACTGCTAAAAATCTAAAATAGCTTTATCCGCATCTGCTTAGTATACTGCTCTCACGTATGGGGTGTTTCTTCTTATATTTAACTCAATGATAAGGTTAAATCTATGGGCAGTAGAATCTTCAACAATCATCCTCTTACTTTTAAGCACAATTCTCTTTCTCTTCTCTGGAAGGTATCTTCTCTTTCTCTTTTCGATCGGTACTACCTCCATTGGTGCTCTGAGGAGTTAGCAAGTTGCATTCCTCCCCCACTGGCGAGGCTGTGTAACGTATCCCAAGCAGCCTCAACACACGTACAGTGAGGAAGTGTATTGCTTGTACATTGGTAGGTGCAGTGATTGCTTCTTTCCTTCCACTTCCAGACTCTGGAACTCTCTTCCTCCATCTGTCTACCCTAACTCTTAAGACCTTTCTTCCTTCATAAAGTTGATCTTTCGTCATCTCAGGGCCTAAGTCTGCCATATTGCTATACAGACATCATTTCTGTATTCTATTAGTCAGTCATCTTATTGTTTATAATTTTCTAGTTCTTCCTTGTCCTTAACACGTTGGCCGCGATGTGTACCATATGTGTACATGATCCAATTTTCAATTAAGCGACGTGTACCATATATGGTACACAGGAAAATATTATATATTATTAGAAAAACTGTCATAAGTCGGTCACATGGACATTCATATGAAAATATCAAAGGAGATATTGTTCTGAAAGGTTCAAAAAACACAAACAAGGTATATTTAAACATTTATATAATGTAATTGTATAAATTTTAGGCATGAAAAACTATAGCAATATAATTTATGCATTTAATGTCTATAACTAGAAAAAATGACATATTTCCTTATAATTAGTTATAATCCTTTGGCATAATCGTCTTTAGACAAAAATATGATAGCACGACTAGGTAAAAAACAATAATGACTTAGTAATGCCTAGAAAATAATATAGAAATAGTGATATTCGCAGTCATTGCAGTGCAAAAAATATGCACAAACTAGATATAAGTAGGGCGTAATATAATAAAAAGAAATTGATTGTAAAAGAAAAATTTTGTAATAGGTAATGTACTACCTTCCATCTACTAATTTTGTAGAATAAAAGTAATTCCAATCATAAAATATGTTCCATTTATAATAAATTTGTGGGAATCCGGAACCATAGCAGCTTTACTTGGAATGTGTAAGCATTTGGTGAACAAATCTTGTACAGTTTTACTCCATATTTATGGGTTTTCCCTGGAATATACTGTAGAAAGATAAGTCTTCCACGAAATGGGATCAGGCTCTCGTCAATCACAACAGATGATCCAGGTGTATAAGTTGAGCGAAAGTTTTCAGTAAGTTTTTCCAATGGTGGCTGCAATTTATACAGGCGACTAGAATTTTCATCTATGAATTCGTTATCATTGAAATGAAGAAAGCGCAACAACAAGGAATATCTATCTCTAGTGATGTTTTTATAGATGAAAGGTGTATCATATATCTCTTTCTTCGACCAATACAGATCCGAAATAGGTTTACGCACCAGCCCCATAGTAATAATGATTCCTAGAAATTTTCTGATCTCTTGAGCATCAGTTGGAACCCACTGATTCAATCGTGATCTTCTTGATGGTCGTTTGTTTTCAATTACCTGTGCAGCAAATTTATTTGTTTCTGTAACTATATCTGCAATGATATCGTCAGACACAAATAACTGATATACATCAAGTGGTGTCACTTTGTTCTGTAAACCAGAAGGAGTCGGTTTTATAAGTAACTCTTCTTTACCAGTAAAAGAGAAAGTGCGTTGTTCTGCTCGAACAGGACCCCAAGTCGAGTCAGAATCTTTGTCAGGCGGAGCTGTACCTGCACCTTGTGTATTACCAGCATTAGACACATTTTCACCATTAGTTGAGTCATGTTCCTCGTCATATGATTCATCAGTACTAGAACTCTCTTCTGAACTCAGTTGAAAATCTCGATCATCATCATCAGAGGACTCATTTTCGTCTGAAGATTCATTCAGGTTCCGATTATTAGAGTTGTTACCTCTTTTTCCATAAAAGCATGACGGTTCCATTATGCCTTGAAAACATGAAAAAAATAACTGAACAGTTTATTTCATAAATACATCAACCAAATTCGTCTAGGAATCATGAGTAATGTGAGAACACATGAATGACTTCCACATTATAAGATTTGAATATAAATATTCCATTAGTTTTGTTCTATAAATATACATGCAAATTACATTTCTAATTCATTGTACTGAAACGTAACTAAATATATTAGTCTAAGAATAATTTTCCAAAATACAATAGCTAACAATAAGCCTGTAGTGATAAAATAAAGTTTGTGCTACCATATGGTACACGTCGCTCAGAGAAATAACATTTTCTCCTATGAGCGATGTGTACCATATAAGTACACACAGATTTTGGCGCACGTCGCTCATGATAGAAAATATTATCACTCTATGCGACGTGTACCAAATATGATCACAAATTTTATGCTCTGATAGTAAAGAACTTACCTCTGCGCAGCGACACAAACAACCTCACGCCTCCAGGTCTACTGTAACACTGGCAGTATTGGTTCAAACATGTCGCCCGCAGCCCTTAACATGGTACAGTAGGCATCGCGGTCAACGTGTTAAAGTGATACTCTTTCTTTATATCAACGTTTTATTAGTACCCAGACCTGATGAGGTAAATTTTCTTTGTAGTCCTGGTGTCACACTCATGAAAACTATAGAATACTAACTTACATATTTAATATGAATGAGGAAGAGGAAGTAAAAGATTAAGTTTCAGATACTGAATCCATAAAATAAGTTTCAGGATGAACATGAGAATTATGGGAACAGAATACAAGCTTAAATGTGTGGCAAGAAAAAGACCTGAGGATTTAAAGAGAAGATATTTGATGCAAAACTATTTTTGTAGTTCCATAGACGATAAATAGCAGCTCAAATTAATACTGTAATAAATCCAATCAACATAATCAATAAAAGACTGGTTATTGAAGATATAAGATGAGTGAACCGATCCAAATTATCTCTACACCTCAAAAAATGACATACAAATGGTCACACAAAGACTGCAAGATAACTAATCAAAATGCACTCTAAAGAGTAAACCACTAGTCTGCCCTACTTTTAAATTTATTCCTAAGAGTCCATCTTTTCTATTTAATTATATATCAATTTGTATTAAAAATGAAGGACACTGTAGTTATATTAAGAGATGTAAAGCATGAAATCCACAACACTTGATAAAATGAGATTACATAATAAGTTATAAAATATCATGGAGGAGACTAAGATATATGAAACTAAGTGTTAGAGACTTGAGAAATTCCCTTCAAGACAAAAAGCATTGTTTATTTTCTCTTGAGTTCCTCGGATTGTCCAAAATTCAAAAGTAAAAATAAAAGATGGAAAAAAAGTGATTTCTGAAAATTATTAAATACATGAAAATATACAATGATATGAGAAAAATATTTTTCATGGGTGCAAGAATAATATTTACGCCAAAAATAATTCTATACAAGACAGAACTAGGAGAAATACGAAGACACATATTTATATGGAATATATTCTTTTATTTGTATCACTAATATAAGTTACTTTAGGGCATTATTATTAAGAGTATATACAAATTCCCATAACAGGCAATTAAGATTTAAGGCCACTAATACTGAGACCCCATATTACTTTTTGAAGAAGTGTCCTTGTAATGCTCTGAGAATTACTAGCATAATTTCAGTAATCATTGCTTTCATATAAATTTGATATTAAGCACACACAATTCAAAATAAGCTGCAATACCTGAGGAGTTATAAGCATTATACTTCAACTTTCATTTTGTAACTACATGGCAAGTGCCGGTAACCTAGTTACCTATCTCAATACAAAGACACTACAGGCACCTAGTGTATATTCATAAATTCTACAGTATTCATAAATTATCTTCTCAACAAAGATCTTTCAACGTCGATGATAGCTACTTTTAAAGCAGGCTTTGGCTAAAGCCCTACACTATGTATTCAACATAGATATCTTCGACAGTATTTGGTGATTCATGAGCACCCTTTTTTCTCAGACAAGGCATTCTAAAATATCTCCCAACCCAGACATGAGAATTTAATAAAGTAAGAGGGGGTTTTGGAATCACATTTCTTTCAAGCTTTGTGCTTAAACACTAGTCAGAGCCATGTTCCATACCACCCTTGTATTAGTGAATCACTTGCCTTTAAAGAGAGAGACACTCTTCAGGCAGTTTGCAGATGATTCCCTGTCAATTCAATTATCAGGCCTTCTTACCAATATGTGCATCTACCACACTTAGTAAAAAGCCACCCAACATAATGCAGATCCAAGATAAAACCCTAACTTTATATCTCCAATTATTGCAAGACAGAGTAGTCTTTTGTAACCCTGATACTGGGACAAAGATATCACATGCACATGCCTTAAAACTTTTATGCCCTCCCATCCTCAATGTAGTCTTCTCTCATATGAGAAAAATTGCAGCTACAATCGCATTCAACTCTTTCACTGACATACAAGACATCTGCAATGCCACTGGACGATATCCTTGTATGGCTCTGTGAGTCACTATTCAAAGGACATTCATGGCACAGTGGCAACCTACACTATGACATTAGGAAAAATGTGAATATATAACATGAATAGAATTGTGATAGTCCAGTGGGTTGTGTTCATTATCTATATTGCCCTCTTTAACCTTAATGTACATGTCCTCATGGTCTGTACCTAAGTTACTCATCTGCGAATGGCATTAGATTAATTTTTAACTATTTCAAGGAGACCATTTTGACCTCTAGTACAAAATCATGAACTGAGCTCTTGGGTGGTGACCAATATTTATATTTGCACCTTTGTATTTTTTTATACAAGTTACATTGGTAACTGTCCAAGGTTAACCTATCTATAAACAAGGGTGGCCGAGTCAACGCAAAATGCCTTGACTTTTTGCGGGAAGAATATACAAAGGAGGGGATTCCCAGTCCCCTCACTCCACCTCATTTAGTCGACTTTTACAACATGCAGAACGAAATGAGGTCCTTGGGATCCATATTTTCTAAATTAGTTTGCAAAATGCTTGGACACAAGTAGAAAACTGGCTATTTGAGAAAGGAAATGTGTATTATTTTGGGTTTCCATGGAGCACATTAACACCTGCCTTGCATCCCTCTACTTACTCCTTGGAATGTGCAAATTTCCTTAAGTAACCGTGAGGTAGGGTCTTCGCCCGGACTGCATGTAAAGCCTGCTGAACAAATCACCAATGTGAGCAAATGGCTGGAACTATTATTTGATACTCTGTTTTTTGCAGGCGACTAATTCCAATTGGCTTTTCTCCACTGAAGTGTGGGGCCAATGACAATGTGCTTGGATATGCAGCTATATATGCTTTTCCTCCTTCAAAGTTCTTACTTTTGTGCTTCATGAGTTCAAAAATTGATAAGTACAAAATCTTCATATGTAAAAAATATTATAATAATATTGATAACTTTAACAATGATTATATTACTAATGATATATCTAGTGATGATGATGATAATCATAATAATAATAATAATAATAATAATAATATAATAATAAAAAAAAACAATGATCATGATGAAAATACAATAACAGAAAAATTGTAGTACCGTACCATGCAAAGAAAAAAGTATGCTTCCCATAACAAAACCTTAACCGTGCATTAAAATGTATTAAAAAGTGTAGTACAGTGTTCTTTCCATTATCGCGAGGGTTCGGTTCCGGGACCCGGCGCGAGACAGGAAAATCGCGGAGTAGGATCAGCCTATATGTATATAGATATTTTAATTTATTTTTACGTTTACACCGTATAAACTGTATAAACCATCCCTGTACTGTTAACAAACCACCCTTTACTTCATAAATAACAGCATGCAAGCATAAATTTATGACATACTCATGAACATAGGTATTTTATAATTATTTTTACGTTTACTGTATAAACCCTGCCTGCACTGTTAAAAAACCACCCTTTACTTTATAAATTACAGTATGCAACGTAAATTTATATGTACGTGATAGGTAAACTTACCTTATCTGTTATTTTCAACATTTTCCTTTGCCGCTTAGGCTCACTAAAAGAAGCCTTAGAAGATGAAGGATGCTTGGGAAGCATTTCAAAGGTTAAAATAAGCGAGTAAAAAAATCACAAGCAAAACGTATTAATAAGCACAACGTGAACGGCGCACATGTGAGTTAGACTAAACGAGTGAGGCGAGACAATGGAAGATGGTGGAAGCCTTTGTCCGAAACGCTGATAGCGGTATCATATTTTACATGTTGCAATACTGTTAGTATTTATGGTTTTTACTATTTTTTACTGTTTTATTATTCTTAGGCTAAGAAATAAATTTTTTTTATCAATAAAATCATGAAACTACTGAAAATATAAATATATATGCTAGCTCACGTAGCTGCGACCCCAATACATTGTACGCTATCGGACACTATTTCGCATGATGCATTACAGTACTGTGAGTTATACTGTACGTACGTATACTGTATCTAAATTTATATTTTTTACTATTTTTTACTGTTTTATTATTTGTAGGATGGGAAATAAATTGTTTTTATCAATTAGATAATGAAATATGTTTTTTCAATAAAAAAAATGAAAATACTGAAAATTTTGTATTTTTTTTTATATTTTAATATTTTTGCATATACCCAATAAAAAAAAATTATAATTTGCCAAAAAAAAAAAAAGTGGTACAGTGAAAACGCGAGCCAAGAAACGCGATCCAGTGAAGGATCACTGTACACCTATCACTATGATGTTTTTTATGTCTCAAACTGCAGCAGTTTCGAAAAAAAAAGCATCGTTAAAAACGACTGCGGTAGATGGAGTCACATACACTTAAGTCAACAATCAAGCATAAAACCAACAATTATGATCCAATTATTTAGAAGGGAATGAAATCTCAGTCATTAAACAGCTTATAAATGTAATAATCCATAACATATGGTTTCTAAACAAACACTGTATACACCACCCTACCAAAGAAATACACTAAGCTTAATTCATGCTGTACAATAAGTATATACAAATTAATTACTTTTATACAGTTTTAAATACTGGGACCACAACTATGCAATATGAAATCTACTTATTATCTTTTTGTTCTTCTAGGTACTCAGAATAGCTTATACCGTGACAAAACGCAAGCTATAATACATGAATTGTAGGAACAGTTAACTTCAGCACAGTGCCATTTTCGTGAATGAAATAAATGTAATCGACTTGAAAATAGCTAATATTAGCAAACTTCATTATTAAATTGCCCAGAAAATTCAACGCTCTTTAAGGCAACAAGAAATATACAACTTCAACTCATAATGAGACGGCATAAATATTTACTGAATCTAAAAGAATTGTAAGCTAGTATACAAGAATAATTATTCTTTCCACAAAAATAATTATAACTATGTTTCATTTAGCACATATACCAAAATCGGCTGTAAAGGATATAAAAATTAGGGGTCCACTAACAGCTATTCTGCAATCCGTATTTCTTCATAAAGTATGATTAAATAGTTTTAGAAACAGGAGCTATTCAGTATATAACATATTCAGCAATTACTACAATCTAAATATATCTTCCCAAGACTTACAGGTTCATACATATGTACAAAACAGCAATAACCACATAACTGAATGTGTGACTATTTAAATTAAGCTGGATTATAAACTAATCCTTTTTACCAAGTGCTTTAATTTTTCTGCTAAGTTGCTCCTCTTTAAAAGCTTGGTAGACATAGGAGAAAATGACACCCTGGATGCAAATAACTGAACTTATAGCTGCATATACAATACTTCTTGGTTCTGTCATATCAAAAGAATCCTCTACGAGATGCTTAGTGTAATAATAAGCGATAAAAGGTAAGCTAAACATGGCTACGGAGTGGTAAAAAAGCTTCATAAGAACTTGACCCTGTGTTGGTTCTTTAAGATCTTTTAATGCTGAATGTGAAGTGGAAATGTTTTCCACTCTTGATGTAACATTCGTGGAGGATTCCATGCTGGTTTAACGATAACAAAAGTTAACCTGAAAGAGAAAAAGTCACTATTAGGGATTGTTGTTAACATCTCTCAACAGTATAAGTTTTTAAGTAAATTAAAAATATTCATTGTTAAATTACAAATCATTGTACACAAAAGATATCAAAAGTTCAATTCAGAGTAAATTCTTCAATGTGACATAGTAATTAAGATTTTATTTAACATAATAACTAGGACTTTATTTGCCATTCAGTTTCATACAAAATTCTTTATATCAAAGTAAAACAAGTAACAGGAGTTCTTCCAACCAATGACTCCCTATTTATATAGCTAGCTATTTATGCTATATGACACAACGTGTATCAGTTTTTCACCACAAAAAAGTCTGTCATTTAATATCTTGAGAGGCGTTATCATTACCAAAACAAAGATGCTCATAAAAATACTAATTTAAGTTAAGAATCTCTCCCAATAACATGACTATAAACACAAGCATTCTTTGCTGCAAGAAAAGATTACATTCCAATGACTTCAACATGCCTTATTATGTTATATGTTTGCAGTGAAATTTTTATGGAAATCCAATAAAACCATATATGCAACAACAAAAAATCGAATCTCATCTGAAACATGACATGAACAAATACAGAACTTCTATCCTTTAAATACAAAATGGGACAATAATTTATTGCATTTATGAAAGATATCCCGGGTACATGTAAGCAATGTCTAAATATATATTTAACAACTAATAAAAGTAGCCAGACAAAACATACATATGTAAGTGTTAAGGAGGAAATATGAATCTTACTTAAGTATGTTATTAAATTACTTTTAAGCACTCATCATTATGTTTATAAATAAAATCTTTTAGGGTATTAAAAAATGGCAACACTGGTGTAACGGATTTCAGCTAAGGACAATGTGTAATCATTTACTGCATATCATATACAATACTCACATCAAAACAATACATTGGACCATCTAAGAACAATTAAGATTCAAAAAAGTAGGGTAACAATTAGTAGTGTCAGGAATAATAAAACAAAGTAATAAGTAAGACAAAGACAAAGTGCACTGAGTGCTGCAATTAGTACAACAATCTTTGGATAGGGAAATTCTCAAACCCTACAGTATGTTTTAAAAGTACTTTTTGACGACTCATATTTTCCTTCTTTTCACATCTTGGCTAAGTAACCTACACATATTCTTCATTTTAGCTACAGTTACTATAGACTGACCTAATAAAGGCCAATATAACATGTATTACCACAAATACGAATACGCAATTAATGATATTACATATTGGGGACACAACCCAAGACCAAAATAAATTGTGTGAGTACATATAAGGACCTACATAAAAATATACGAATATGTTATTGGTATAGGTTCGAAAGTACTTTTGACCGTTACTAATATTAAAATCATATCTCCAAAGGTTTCCGGATTAATAACACACACAAGTTTCAGAGAATACACGCCAGCCAAATTCATATTTGTGGGATCGGCTTTACATCATGGACTCCTTTTCTCACTGAGGGCTAGGACAGTGCCTCCATGTAAAGATTTTGATTTTGGAAAGGTGATCGTTACCGAGTGAATGCCCTTTCTAACCACAGACCGTGGGAAGCCACAAACCCCTGACCTGACGATACAAAGTCCATACTTACAATTAAGTTTATCATCAATGTAAACAAATTACTATGCTTATAGTAAAATGTGGAGACATCCTTTTTATAATGAAGACTATTTTAAGAGTAGGGTGATTTCCCATGAGATTAAATGCTGTATAATGCTACTTTGATGGTATTTTTTCTACAATCAAGAGTAAATTTGAAAGCTATAGACTCTGTTTAGGCCACTATTTCCAGCATTAATTAGGATGAAAAGATAAGATTAGGATAGAAAGCCCACTCTCTAACACCTTCAAGTAACATTTTACTTAAAATTCTCTTAGCCTAACCTAAGCTTATCTTCACAATTTCTATAAATAAAGTTTCGTCTCTTAAAGATACTTTCACTCTTCACTTATTTTCATATAGTTAGGTAGTTTTATCATAAAAAAATAATCAACAAATCTAATTCGTAAGCAGCTGTTTCTTATATTTTGTATGTGCCTATCTAAAAGTCATTAATGACAAATATACTGCTCATTACCTATCTCTGGGTAAAAATTTAATTTAATACTCTAATTGGCCTAGTGATATGATAGAACTAAACTATGAAACAAAAATTCTATTCACTACTGAAGAACAATATTTTCAATTCTTAACTATTTTTTTTTCCACTAGAGGAGGACTTGCCTAACCAAACCTAAATTACAAAATTTAATTAGATCTTTCCTACCTGGAGGTGTGAAAGTAAACATTTACTATAATCATTATTACTGTATTTTTCACTGAAAGTGAGATGTTATTAGTTTTCGCAGGGAAAAAATTGCATATTCGTGAACAGTGTAACAGCTAAAACAAATAGAACTATATTAAAATAAAAAACATTTTACTGGATTATTTAAAATAAATCCTCAACCATAACAGAATAAAAAGACCTTAAAACTATCAAACGTATCCTCGCTTAACCTTTCAAAAGTAAATTGAGGAGTGAGGACTTCCAGAAGATTATTTCCGAAGAGGAGAGGAAAATGTACGAAACAGGTGTCCAAGTCAGCTGATGTAAACAAAATGGGAGCGTTCGCTTTATTTCTAAAATAAATAATGATTCATGATTCCCTTGGATAAAAATGGATGAAAATGTAATCATATATAATTCTATAGGAGAAATATCAAGTGTAACAAAAAATAATAATATATAAAAAATAAAATAAACCGTATATATCCAAATTACTTGTCAGAGAACGGAGCTATATGCAAGTCCCTGGGGTCGCGCCTTTGCATAAACTCTTCAATTATTCAAAACCCAAAATAAACACCGACAATTTCTATTAGAAAATAACATAAAAGCTATTACATTTTTATATAATTCCTTTTACAAAGCTTTTCTTTTTATAGAAATTTGTGGAACTGTTATTACTAGCCTTTAGTATTCAATAGCGGAAAGGTTTTCTTTCCATATAAGCTATAGTTTTGACAAGTATGTAAACTACATTTTGAGCACCATTACAAGTACTTTGAAATAGATGGGAGTAATTTTCCGAATTTTACTAATTGCTGATTGCTCATCAGGAGGCAGAACAAATTAGCTTCTGTCAGGCCTCACAATAAAGAAAAAAAATATTCTCACTCACAATAAATAATAATAATAATAATAATAATAATAATAATAATGTAATTTGACTATCGTAAAATATATAATTTTCAATAAGTTTCCATTAAGGAAATATAAGAAAAAGACCAAAAACAATATTCAAAGTGCTCTATTTCAAAAGCAAAGACTAACAAATCAAATAGAGGTTATAGTTTCGCGCTGTTGCAAAGGCAGCACCCCACACACAAAAATATTGAATGGATGTTTTCTTACGCTCGCTACTAGTAGTTTCAACTTTCCACTCCCAGGTAGATTTTTCAGCCTGTCAGCGGGATCAATCCGAGAAATAAATCTCGAGAAGGTGTGGCTGGGGAATAATAATAATAATAATAATAATAATAATAATAATAATAGTAATAGTAATAATAATAATAATAATAATAATAATAATAATAATAATAATAATAATAATAATAATAATAATAATAATAATAATAATAATAAGAAGAAGAAGAAGAAGAAGAAGAAGAAGAAGAAGAAGAAGAAGAAGAAGAAGAAGAAGAAGAAGAAGAAGAAGAAGAAGAAGAAGAAGAAGAAGAAGAAGAAGAAGAAGAAGAAGAAGAAGAAGAAGAAGAAGAAGAAGAAGAAGAAGATTAATAATAATAATAATAATAATAATAATAATAAGAATTATTATTATTATTATTATTATTATTTCTAGAAGGAGCTTTTACTCTAAAACGTGTATACACAACTACATACCGGTGGTTTTGTCTATATTGTTCTAAGTGATTACAATGTTCATAGACTATTTCATTCTATCTACTCATTATCACAGGTTAGGAAAAAAAAAAGATGAAAATTCACAACTCAATTATAGAAAGGTATGTTTTCAAACTGATCGTCTAATACTGCAACTCGTTCAATAAGAGACTGAATCACACACACACACATTATATATATATATATATATATATATATATATATATATATATATATATATATATATATATATCGAAAACAAAAATCTTGAAGCATTTACAATGACTTTGTTGATTATTTCAAAATGTTACATATTGTATTCCTATCTATCAGTCTATCTGTCAGTTCTTCTAGCTATCTATAACCTGCAACCGAATTGATACCACACACTACATTCTTAATAATAAGAAGCAATGTAATTTATATTCAATTAAGGATGCTTAATTAATGCTCGCTTTTTCAAAATTGAAATTTCCTGATGTAATTATCAGAGGAATGATGAAAATTATGAGAGTAGATGGCAAGAAAGATAAATATATATAATTATGTTTGATTAATAAAAAAAAAATTCTTGATTAACAAAATTACATTTTCTGCCATATGGTACGGGTATGCAAGGGCGGAATTGCCTTGGCTTAGTGGTTGAAGAGACTGGTTGGCCATACCACAGGACCCAAGTTCGAGTTTGCCTCGCTGAGCGAAACTTTCACCTCATCGTATTGTGGTTGTGGATAGACTAGTTACGGCACCTGTCGTCTCACAGCCTCTGTCTACTCAGCAGGTATAATGAGTGTACAAATAGATATTGACATTGTGTGTAACGTTCTGTACCATGAGGTCAGGTGCGAGAACAGGTGGGCTGCACAGGATTATCCTGCAATTCTGTACTTAAATTGTCCCATAAGGTGCTTCATACAGCATCTTTTTGTCAGACAACAAAGATAAAGTTGGAGAGGATAGCGGAGTTCCTCGTGTAATCTTTGTTAAAATCTGCCAATTAAGTGAAATCCATTAGTACATCAGATATGTTTTTTTTTTATGATTGTGACACAAGGACGGGCCAAAAAATAAAATAAAATAAATATACCCTCATCGGGCCTGGGCACGAAGAAAACATAAAGAGAAACAGAGATGGGGAGTATTGTAACTTGTCAGATGTGAAGGGATAATAAGACATGTATAACGAATATCTAAAAATATTCGGTGTCGATGTAGGCATAGAAAGAGAGCCGTAACTGAAGGAGGCCTTTACATCGAACTGTCCTGGACAGTCCCATTTAAGTCCAAAAGACCCTTCAGCTGTGGGGGTAATAATAGAACAGGACCTGTACATTTCAAGCTTGTAAAGCCTGATCTTCAGCTGTTGCATATGAAGTTCTAATCAATATATATATATATATATATATATATATATATATATATATATATATATATATATATGCATATGAAGTTCTAATCAATTATATATATATAATATATATATATATATATATATATATATATATATATATATATATATATATATATATATATATATATATATATATATATATATATATATATATAGAACTTCATATGCAACAGCTGAAGAACAGGCTTTACAAGCTTGAAATGTGCAGGTCCTGTTCTATTATTACCCCCACATATCTGATGTACTAATGGATTATATAAATATATATATATATATATATATATATATATATATATATATATATATATATATATATATATTGGCTAACGCAACTAACTGGTCGGCGTTCTTATTTGAGGCTGTACAGCGCAATAGCGTTTAAAAATTAAAATACTGAACAAAAGCTGTAATTGCCATTAAAATACCAGTAATCTGCGATAGGTAACTAAAAGATAACACTTGATTTTGTGAAAGGATTATTCAATCACTAGCCCCACGCATCAGTAGGTTTGCTCTTTCAGTTTGATTTTAAACTAGCTACCATGCAATTGAGTTTTGTTAACTATTGCCGTCATACTTTAAATCATGCGAAATGTATATTAAACTGCCTGCCAAGGAGCTCTTGTTCAGCAGGCTAGTGCCTCTGAATATAATGTATATATTTATTCATGTATGTATTCTACATATTTGGCAATAAAATCTATGACTATGACTACCCTTATTATCCATACTATCCCCCTCCCCCAAGAGGTTCTAGCTAAAAGTGGTAGTGTTATACGATTCAGCTGTAGTTAATTTGATTTTTTTTTTCAATTTATTATGCCATTTTCCGTCTTATAAAAAGCCAGACGGGTCGTCTTTCACATTTTCCGTCGATTTATTATGTCATTTTCCGTTTGAAAATAAGCCAAACGAGTCGTTTTTCACAATTTTCTCTCAAATAGTTTACGCCATTTTCCGTTTTATGAAAACCCAAACGAGTCGTTTTTCACAATTTTCTCTCAAATAGTTTATGCCATTTTCCGTTTTATGAAAACCCAAACGAGTCGTTTTTCACAATTTTCTCTTAATTTGTTTATGCCATTTTCCGTTTTATATAAAGCCAGACGGGTAATTTTTCACAAGTCTTCATTTTCTTATGCCATTTTCAGTTTTATGAAAAGCCAAACGGGTCGTATTTCCCATTTTCTTCAATTTATTACGCCATTTTTCGTTTTATGAAAAGCCAAACGGGTCGTATTTCCCATTTTCTTCAATTTATTACGCCATTTTTTCGTTTTATGAAAAGCCAAAAGGGTCGTATTTCCCATTTTCTTCAATTTATTACGCCATTTTTCGTTTTATGAGAAGCCAAACAGGTCGTATTTCACATTCTCTTCAATTTATTATGCCATTTCTCGTTTTATAAAAATCCAAATGGGTCGTTTTTCATATTAATTTAAGTTAGATTTTTAGCTGATTTAACTAAATACGAAGACGAGTTTTACAATTAATTCATGGGGGAGGGTCGATTCGGTACCTCTTGGGTATGATCCATCAACAAAAATCCAGGGCAAAATAGGTGTGGTTGGAGTAACTAATTTGTTCCGCCGAGTCGACAATTGTTTTAGCATGGAGGAAAAAAAAACAAAACACACACACCACCTTTTGGGTTAAACCGAAATGTGTTTTTCTCAAGTCGCAACACATCTCATCTGTTTCTCTTTGCTCTATGTTTTCTTAATGCCCAGGCCCGATGAAGACAATTTTTTTTTTGCCTTTCCTGGTGTCACACTCAAAAAATATCCTAACCTTAGCTGAGGTGACATAAATACATTGTTTTGACATTAAACGGAATAGGGTGTCAGTTCATTCAAGAGAACATAAACCAAAAGTTAGTATTATTCCCTGATCTACAAGACGCTCTGCGGGTGACGCACGGACGCGAAACCTCCTGGGTTTGTGTGAGGCAGGCATTGACTCACTTGGCTACGATGCTGGTAAATTACATTACATTGAATATTACTACTATAACTATTTTAATTAGTGCTGCCGTTCCTAACTCATTCTCTCTCTCACCTTTGCCCACATCTCTACCACTAGTTAATTATAGTAAGTTTGAGTAGGTCGTGTGGGAGAAATGGCAGAAACAAAAGAGAGAGAGAGAGAGAGAGAGAGAGAGAGAGAGAGAGAGAGAGAGAGAGAGAGAGAGAGAGAGAGAGAGAGGAGAGAGAGAGAGAGAGAGAGAGAGAGAGAGAGAGAGAGAGAGCCTGTTATCAACTTCATCTTTTAATGAATTCTGTTCATATTTGATTGACGTGTCTTCTTGTGTTTTACACCACAAACCATCTTCATGATGCAAGAGCTGTGGAAATGATTGGGGGTGGAGAAGAAAGAGGGAAAATGATATAAACGAAGAGAGAGAGAGAGAGAGAGAGAGAGAGATAGAGAGAGAGAGAGAGAGAGATACCGAAATTATACTATGAATAGCAACAGCAATAATGATAATGAATATTTTCATAATAATAGTAAAACAATAACAATAAAATAACAATAGCACAACGACACAACAACGCTAATAATAATTAATAATTAATCATAATAAAAATAATAATAATAATAATAATAAAAATAATAATAAAATGAACTCAACAGCACTAATAATACTTAATAATAATAATAACGATAATAATAATAATAATAATAATAATAATAATAATAAAATGAAAATGATGATAACAAGCAAGCTTATATATATATATATATATATATATATATATATATATATATATATATATATATATATATATATATATATATATAAGTACAAACTGTTAGCATACAGCACTAAATAGTAAGGTAGCCCATCAGTGAAACAAAACATAAAACAATGCTATATTTCGGATCCTAACTGGATCCCCTCTCAAGCTTGAGAAGGGATCCAGTTAGGATCCAAAATATAGCATTGTTTTATAAGTTTTGTTTCACTGATGGACTTCCTTACTATATATATATATATATATATATATATATATATATATATATATATATATATATATCATTAAACAGTTCCCTTCCATTTTCTCTCTCTCTCTCTCTCTCTCTCTCTCTCTCTCTCTCTCTCTCTCTCTCTCTCTCTCTCTCTCTCTCTCTCTCTCTCTCTCTCTCTCTCTCGAAATGCCCTTGGGAGACATCAGTCTTTGGAGAGTGCATCGATGGTCACACTAAACATTAAATGAAGTTATCAAATAACTTTTTCAAGAAATTTTCCTTATTTTCCCTGAAATATTTCGAAAACGATGTCAACCCTAGATCTGTATGAGGCGAGAAGCTTTAGTGCAAATATATATATATATATATATATATATATATATATATATATATATATATATATATATATATATATATACAGACGTCACTATTTTACCCCTCCACATTTTCGACAAAATTAAACAAAATTATACCGTCTTCATTTCTGAGAAGAGATGGGTTCGAACTCAGGTCCTCTGGTATGGCAAATCAATGTTTAACCCACTATAATAATAAGACGCATTTTATTTCTTTACGTGTTTATCCATAATACTGATTACTAAGTTTGTGGCGATATTGAAGGTTAATGTCTAAAAAATTTTGTAACACCGAAATTTGTGCAACAATACTGGGAAAAAATTGCTGAATGCCACTATCGTCCCTAGTGTGACCGCCGCTTCAACAGGCATCCTATCGCCCAACCCTTTACCGGAAACTTGCGTCGTCGGGGCATCTAAGAGTCATCATTGATAGCAATGACAATGAACCATGTTTGTATGTATGTGTGTATGCATGTAACAATATACGTATGTATATATGTATGTATGTATTTATGTATGTGTAAACAGAGAAGAACGAGAAGAGCATTCGCGGTATGCATAAACATATGTAAATATGTATGTATATATGTATGAATAAACGTAGAGTCTGACTACTGATTGTAAAGCACTAGTGCGAGTGCTTATAATAATAATAATAATAATAACAATAAATAATAATAATAATAATAATAATAATAATAATAATAATAATAATAATGCATAGATAAATAAATGTGCCATATTTAGTAGCCATGAATGAGGGGTGAACATTTGGATTTGAGGGAGGGAGAAATTAAGTCTGGATGCCCTACCTAACGTTCCGCGGCAGGGTCGAACCCACTTTTGCTCTTGGACACAGATCTGTGTTAATATATCCAAAAAACATTTCTATGAACCACGAGAGAAAGGTCTGACTAGAGAAAATATTTTCGTATATTCTAGGATTTGTTTAAACTACAGCCCGTATTAGTAATATCAGAAAAGATATCACGTGTGTGCGTGAATACACACGCAAACTTCAACTGGGATATTTGAGGCATGGTGTTTTGAGACTTGTGTAAATTGTGTAATCCTCTCTGGAGCAATTAAAAACACTCTTACCCTATATCAAGGTTTTATTGTGAATATATATATATATATATATATATATATATATATATATATATATATATATATATATATATATATATATATATATATATATACTTAATTTCAACGTACAACTGCAATAGGTTGATATAAAAGACCGACGGGAGCATGGTTGTGTGATCTGGCTGAATAACTATAAGCAGATTTTTGTCTGTTGTATTAACTCTATCGGTATGGTGGAATGAATGTGTAGCTTGCGACGAGAGTTCGAGTCCCCTGAGGGTCTGCATTTATATTCTTGGGTAATAGCTTTGTTAATATCACGGTGTTAATGTGTGTGTGTGTGCGTGTGTGTGTGTGTGTGTGTGTGTGTGTGTGTGTGTGTGTGTGTGTGTGTGTGTGTGTGTGTGTGTAAAATTGGATAAAACTATATACAAAACTACAACAATAGTAGTTCTTAATAATACATATGGAAATATATACTAAAATAAAATAAATAAATATAAAACACTTACACAGCTAAAAGTATTGAAGGATCTGCAACCCTCCCCCAGATGATTGCACCCTGATCGGAAAAGGGGTTAAGGGCCACAAAGGGGGCCCCTTAAGGGACACGAAAGAAAGGGGTGAGAGGGCTCCTCATCACCTGTCACTTCCTTGAAAAGAGGAAAGGAAGGGGGGTATACCCCCCGATCGTAACTATGTTAACGGGAGGGAGGAGGGGGATGGAATGATAAGATAGAAGGGTAACATAAGGAGGAGATGCGGAAGACACAGAAGACCTGTCTTCGGGTCCTGCCTCAAGGTTGAAATACATTTCCCTTATAATTATACATAGTGAGAAGAGAGTCCTTGGGCTCGAGAGCCAAAAGATCGTTCCCCTCAGGTGTTGTTTTTGCTACACGAGATTTTGTCACGTGTTGAAGACAAGAGAAAGACTTTATGCTCAACTATATCTGCAATTATACTTATATGTAAAATGATGTATTTAATATGTGGCAAAATTGATTTAAGAACAGGATAATTGAGACTGATGGTGAAAGAGGTTGTAATTTTATGACAAGTTAATCACTCGAATATTTGGAAAATAGGGCGGGACAAATTTAAAAATGTGTCGCAGTTTAAAGGTAGCGATTTAGAAAACGAAGAAAAATGAAACAGAATGTATAAATAGGAGAGAAAATATACAGAAAAAGAAGGAATTATAGAAAAAAAAAAGGACTGAGATATAAGAATGCGTTGCAGACTTTAAATTTAACCTTTGAATACGGAAGGAAGAATACTGACATGATCAGCGAAAACGTAATTAAAAAATACAGAATAACCACGTGTATCAAGAGAAAAAAAAAGTGATAGATATAGGACCATGATCATTCGAATATCTTCAAATATATCGAGACGAAAACTTCATTACAGCAAAGTGATTGCAAGTAGCTTTTTTTTTATATGTGACACCGGGACAGGCAAGGAAATTGCCCTAATCAATACAGACCTGGGCACGAAGAAAACACTAAGACGAAGAAAAAGTAAAAGGTTAAAGACAAGGTAGAGATGAGGTAATTATACACAATAGGAAAATGACAGGCTGAAAGAATAGTCGAAGTACTGAGGACTTACAGATATGGCAGAATTAAGCCCTGATATGAAGATCTCTCTCTCTCTCTCTCTCTCTCTCTCTCTCTCTCTCTCTCTCTCTCTCTCTCTCTCTCTCTCTCTCTCTCTCTCTCTCTCTCTCTCTTTTTTTTTTTTTTTTTTTTTTTTTTTTTTTTTTTTTTAAGGAAGATTAGGTCATAAGAATTAGGAAAGACAGAAGCAGGAAGAGAGTTCCAGTCTTACGAGTTTGAAGCTACTGAATGAAGTGGTTTGAAATTGGCAATGCACATAAAGAAAGACATATTGGAAAACACATAAATGCAGTAAAGATAAGAAATGGTGATAAAATTAAAAAAGAAAAAAATAACGTTTAGGAAGGCCCATAAACATAATTTTTCGTACCAGGTCATCTAGCTCATTGAAAGATACAGATGTTTTTTTCCCTACACTCATATCTACAAACAAGTATACAGTTATGCAACTGTATAGTTGCATATGTTTTCATGGTTGTAGTCGCCGTGGCTCAATCGGTAGCGTCCGCGACTCTGAGGCGTCAGGTCGAGGGTTCGCGCCCCGTCACGGTCTGAGGTTAGCAAGGGCATGCACTCAGCGTAAGGATTACATCTGCCAAAACAAGTCCTTCGAAAGAAGGCAACCGTCCTAGCCCTCGGTTGAAGAGGGAGTCCGTGACGTAAAACCGGTACAACCGGAACAATATGTATTCATGGTTAGAGAGGTGAAATAGAAAAATTTATAAGATGCATAATAATTACAATAATAGTAAGATCTAAAAGTAAAATGAGATGAAGTACATTTGCGAAAATAAATTCTCGAAAATTTTTGTTTGTCTTTTTATAAAAAGCTATATAAAATTTTGCCCAGATATAGATAAGTAGATAAGTATCTATACTGTTCTTCATGTCTGAAATAATTTTACGTAATGGATTCAGTATGAAAATGAACATATTAGGCCAGACTGGTTGAAACCAACCAGCCACAGAAAAATCTAAAATAAACCAATCTCAAAAACCTCTAGTGCTGGTAAAGTATAATTTTATAACGAAAACAAATAAATAGCATCAAATTAACATTGTTAAGAAAAGAATTGCTCTGAATTTCTCTAAGCAGATGCCGCCAAATAGATCGATCTCTCCAACAAATCTCTGTTATTGGAACATAATCTCTTTCCTCCACCTCAGATTTACAGTCTCGTAAAAACTCCAAAATAAGCTGATCAAAGCCAAACAAGAAGACTGGTTATAAGTAAACAAAAGTTATTTATTCATCCTTTTGTCTTCCTTGGCGAAGATTAGCAACCTTCCTCATCATTATCAAGTCTGGGGGTCCGCTATTTTATAATACATATGTATATACTAAATTAATCAATCTTTATAGATAGCTTTTCCCATATTTATATGGGGATAATGTTTTTCACCTGCGTCTTGGAGACTTTTTTTTATATATCAACTCTCTCTACTGATCCAGGCCTGGGATCAACACCGAGTTGAACAAGCTTGCTCTCCCAGGGGGAGAATTCTTTAGTGCACTACAATACATCGCTCATTTAAAATAAAATCTGATAACGACAGGTTTACCAGTCCTCGCACTTTATCGGATAGATGAAATATATTTTTGACATGCGCAGTTTCAGAGCAGAGGTTCATATAGGTTTTGTTGTTGCTTGATTAAAAAGACACAGATTTGCACATCACATGCACAGAGAACAAGCTTAAAAGCGATTACTTTATGCAGTTTTGTGGCCAATACAAGAATACATAAAAGACGAATACAGGATATTGAAGCATTTGAGCAATACTGAAGTGAGATATTCTCGTACTATAAACAGAAACACCCATGAATATCTTAAGGCTTTCAGCTGCATTCAGCTGTATGTAACTGGATAATAAATACTGTTTTTATTTTGAATGGAATTCACATCATCCAACCAATGGTTGAGAAAAGCTGTAGTTATCCATTAGGGAAAAAAAAGAGAGAGAGAGAGAACTTTAGAATCATCTCACTGCCATAATCATGAAGGTAAATGGTTGGTGAAATTCATTGACGTATGAGCACCCACAGCTTCTGAACAGTGGCTTTGGTAACACACACATACACAGACACACACACACACATATATATAATTACCTCTACTGATAGAAAAAAAAAGAAAAAAAAAACAGCCAAAACGGTTTGATTAGCTTAGTATCATAATCCCTACCCTCTCAATAGGTTAAAATGAGTACACAAGTGCGAAAAGAAGACAGTAGAAGAGCCAATCCTTCATTACAAGTTCTGACGGTGGAAAGGGCAGAGAATATGTTATGCAGCTCTGCATGCTTTCGGAGATATTTGTAACAAATATAATATATCTATCATACCAGGGTGTATGCGCCAGGAGAGTTTCTACCGACACAATTTTTCATATATTGTATTTAATATACAGTAGTCACCGTGGCTCAATAAGTAGCGTCCGCGACTCTGAGGAGTCAGGTCGAGGGTTCGCGCCCCGTCACGGTCTGAGGTTAGCAAGGGCATGCACTCAGGGTAATGATTACATCTGCCAAAACAAGTCCTTCGCAAGAAGGCAACCGTCCTAGCCCTTGGTTGAAAAGGGAGTCCGTGACGTAGAAACCGGAACAGTAATTGTCTTTAACATACAAACGCTAATTTGCTGAGGACAAAATTGTTAAACAAATTACGAATATATTTTCCTCCAAAGGGACCAAGAAGTCCTCCTTAAAGGGTACATGAACCTACAGTTTGAAAATCAGAGTTGGATGACATTAAGGCTTTTGAATTGTCATTAAGATGCATGAAAAGTGTTTTCGGTGTTTTCAATGAAAACTGTTTTCTTTACCTTCGATATGAGAAGACTTAGATGTCAACCAGTGCCTATTGTGTCTGCGACAAAAGTCAACACTTGGCACTGTTGTTGAAGAGCCAAAATAAATGGGAAGACTTAGAAAGTTGGTGAGGGAAGAAGGGAAGAAAGATGAAGAGAAAGAAGAAGAATAACAGAATAAAGAAGGAATTAGAGACAATGTGATAAAACTAGGAATAGGCGAATCGGAATGATAATATACAAAATAAGAATAATTAGGAGCAAATAAGACAAAGAAAAATAAATAAACAGTGGAAAGGACATACAGAAAATGAAGGAAAAAACGAGAGAAGAAGTAAAATAGAGAAATAAGAAGTAAAATAGAGAAGCTGAGTATGAAATAAAAGAAAAAAAAAAGGTTATGAAAGGAGATTATGAAAAAAAAGAGCAAGACATAATATAAATAAAATAACAAAAATTTAATATATATATATATATATATATATATATATATATATATATATATATATATATATATATATATGTGTGTGTGTGTGTGTGTGTGTGTGTGTGTGTGTGTGTGTGTGTGTGTGTGTGTGTGTGTGTGTGTGTGTGTGTGTGTGTGAATCATTATTTTGTCCTTGGCAGGGTTTCGAACGGAAGTCAAATATTCCGTGTGCCAAGGCGCTACCAACTACATCACCGAAGATATGAGAAGAAACAAACCTCTCAGCTAACTGCTGTGCTAGGGAAGGAACGGATTCCAATGAATGACTATATTCATTTTACACCTTCTTCCCAACCTCACTCGTGACTTGCTTTTGCATTCGATTCTAATCCCATTATTATAGGCATCAACAATGATTAAAAAAAAAAAAAATATATATATATATATATATATATATATATATATATATATATATATATATATATATATGAAAAAATAAATGGTGCTTTGTCACTCGCCAGGATTTGAGCCTAAGACACAATCAGTACACTAAGGCGCGACCAACTACACCACCAAAGGCACGAGAAAAGAAACCAACCTCTCAGCTAACTGCTAAGCTAAAATACGAACACATTCTCCTGAATGCGTTTGTATATTTCACTGTTTCTTCCCAACCCTAGTCGTGGCCTGTTTTCAAATCCCGGTCAGGGGTAAAATATGAATGATATTTTCACATATGATGTGTGTCAATTAGGTAATTTCACACATACACACACAGCAGCAGATAAAACAGAATTAAAATGCAATAATGGAGTTCGGTAATGGTAGTCGTCGGCATTTGGGCCTTATTATACTTTTGGACCTTCTTATGCAATAAACTGAGTATATCATAAGAGATGAAAGTTCATAATTCTAAAAATACTCTTGAACACTTACATTTTTTCAGACTATACAATAACAACGATTTTGAACTTAAAAATAAAATAATAATAATAATAATAATAACAATATAATAATTACAATAGTAATACTAATAACGAAGATGATGATGATGATGACGACGAAGACGACGATGATAATAATAATAATTAATAATAATAATAAAAACGCCAATAATAATAATAATAATAATAATAATAAAAATAATGACGATAATAATAATAATAATAAATAATAATAAAAACAACAATAATAATAATAATAATAATAATAATAATAATAATAATAATGACGACGATAATATTAATTTCTCTATTAATTCATGATATTTCAGGCATTAAAATTGGAAACTATTAACACGGCTCAAACTAACCACATTTTAACGTTTCAAAATTCCTTAAAACAGAGAGAGAGAGAGAGAGAGAGAGAGAGAGAGAGAGAGAGAGAGAGAGAGAGAGAGAGAGAGAGAGAGAGAGAGAGAGAGAGAGAGAGAGAGAGAGAGAGAGAGAGAGAGAGAGAGAGAGAGAGAGAGAGAGAGAGAGAGAGAGAAATAATTTAAACGCTTTCTCTCCTAATCCATTAAAAGGAAAAAAGTGAAAGAAAATAAAAAGAAAAAAGCCATTTAAAAATCTTCTTCTTTGTCGTCTCTTAAGGAATGGTGCAAACAATAGGGTCTCGTTGGCTTCATTTGAATATTTTGTCGGCTTCGCTATTGTTCACATTAGGCGCACCCGAGCTTCGCTGCATGTAAATAAAACACGAGGCCGTTGACAAATTCAATTCAGATTAACGATATTAACGACCGACGACAGGTTCTGGGAGTGGTAAGTTTTTTTTTTTCCATTCTTTCCAATTTTTTTTTTTTATTGTCTATAACTCTCTTTGACACTATTTTATATATTCTCGAGCTTTTTTATTAACACATACAGACACATATTTCCCATCATCTTAGAAAAAGTTATGTCTAATATTAAGGGAACTGATCTCACGTCGCAAGGTACGGATTTATGCCGACCTAAATGGTCAGGCTACTACAGCAGAACAAAGTCTGCATAGCATAGCCCAGACAGCATATAAAAGCACTTCTCCCGTTGTTCTTATATCAACCTGCTACAGTTGTGCGTGGAGTTTACCCTAACCTAACATCACCTCTTAATTCTATTAACATAGTAGGAATCCAGCTGGCCTGTGACTTATCTTGGAGTTACATAATTCAAATTTCTACAAAATGCATTAAATAAATTGGTAGTTTTGTTAAATTTTCATCATTACTTTTCCTCTTTCAGTTATTTGTTCCGGTTTTACGTCACGGACTCCCTTTCTACCAAGGGCTAGGACGGTTGCCTTATTGCGAAGGACTTGTTTTGGCAGATGTAATCCTTACCATGAGTGCATGCCAGCGAACCCTCGACCTGACGCCTCAGAGTCGCGGACCTCTTTCAGTAACTAAAAATACATAAAAGCCTTATCCGTCCCTGCTTAGAATACTGCTCTCACATCTGGGATGCTTCTCCTAATACTTATCTTCTTGATAGGGTCACATATAAGGCTATCAGATTCATCAATGACCCTTCTCTTACTTCTAATCTGGATTCTTTTTTTCCTCGCCAGAAGGTACCATCTATTTTTCTTCTTCATCGATACATTTTCCATTGTTGCTCTGATGAGGTAGCGAGTTGCATACCTCCTCCTGCTGGAGAAGACGTGTAGCACCCACCAAACGAATTCTTATCATTACAGTGTGGAGATTTGTAGCTCGCGGTTTGTGTGCCGTGACTGATTCTTTTCTTCTGCCTTAAGATTCTGGAACTCTCTTCATCCTTCTGACTTCCTAACTCTTATAACCTTTCTTCCTTCAAAAAGTAGATATATAGTCATCTCCAGGCCTAACCCTACCGTATTTCTAGGTCTTCATTACTTCGACTACTCTTGTAGCATGTCCTTTTCCTACTGTTTACCATTAACTTATTTCTGCCTTTAACTGAGTTACTACATTTTCTTAGTCTTAATGATTACCTGGTGCTTGGGCCCGGTGAGGGCAATTTTCTTACTTATCCCAGTGTCACAAAAAACAACCTAAAGCATAGATACTTAAAACTCCAGATACAACTGTAGCAGGATGATAAAAGAACGACGGGAGAAGTACTTGCATATGCTGACTGGGCAATGACATGCAGAATTTATCTCCTGTAGTTGCTGGTCAGTTAGAACGGAAAGAATCTGTAGTTTACGTCGCGACTTCGATTCATCTGATTTTCGAAAAAGTTTTTCCTGGAGTAAAGCTTTGCTGGCATCACGGTATCATTATATATATATATATATATATATATATATATATATATATATATATATATATATATATATATATATATATATAAAAGCATGTAATCATATACATACATACATACAAGAGTGAATATATATATATATATATATATATATATATATATATATATATATATATATATATATATATATATATATATATATATATATATATAAGCGTGTAATAATATACATACATACAAACAAGAGTATATATATATATATATATATATATATATATATATATATATATATATATATAAAATAAATACATATATATTTATATATATATATATATATATATATATATATATATATATATATATATAATATAAATACATATATATTTATATATATATATATATATATATATATATATATATATATATATATATATATATATATAATACTCACACACATACAAGGTTTTGTGTATGCATATCTATCTATCTATCTATATATATATATATATATATATATATATATATATATATATATATATATATATATATATATATATATGCAAAATAAACTGTTATATCACAGCACAATATGAAGCAAAAAAAGGCCCATAAATAAAACACAAAAAGAAGCGAAGATGTACTATATATTACGACTGGACTCCAGTCCTCTTCAGGTACAAATGAATTGATAAATACAGAGCTGTGGATAAAGGTGGGGAGAGATGCTAGCTATGATTCCCAGGAGGATTCACGATGGGATTATCCTCAAACCTCAGGTCAGGTGGACGGTCATTTGGCATAATCTTCTTAATGAGGTCTTTTAATAATGCTTCATCCACAACGTCAGATCTCCACTGTCCATTTGATAAATTTAATGTTTCGGATTTTTCTATAATGGCTGCTTCAAGTATCTTTCTCCTATATTGGCAATTACTCTTATATAGCAATGAGGACTCACTCCAATTAATAGGGTGCCCAGTATCTCGCATATGCACAAATAAAGCAGAACTTTCAACGCCATATCTTACTGCTCTTTTATGCTCGGAAATTCTCTGGCCTAGTGAACGACCAGTTTGACCTATGTAGGATTTTTCGCAGGAACAGCAATCAATTTTATAAATCCCTGCTTCTAAAGCTTTTTTATTTTGATATACGTTAATTAGTGAAGAACCAATTGTTTTGGGATAATTAAATATGAAAGGATTACTTCTGCCTAATTGATCACTAAGAATTTTAATATTTTCTAAATAGGGTATTTTAATTGTATTAGTAAAGTTTATTTTTGGCTGTTCTGTCGGCCCATTATAAAATATTTTGTTTGCTTTGTTAATTGCTTTTTCGATTACATACGCGGGATACATGAGACTTTCTAATTGTTGGCGGATTAATTTGAATTCATATTTTAAATGATGAGTGGAACACACTCTAAGACCTCTTAGGAAAAGATTGCATGCAACACCAGTTTTTACAGACAAAGAATGATAGCTTAGAAAGTGTATATAAGAGACAGAGAAAGTTTTCTTCCTATAGACAGTAAATGAGTATTTATTGGGTTCTCTAATAACTAAGACATCCAGAAATGGTAGCTGGCCCTCCGATTCCCATTCGGTTTTAAACTTGATGCTAGGGACTAAATCATTAAGTTTATTAAAAAATGTGTCAAATTCTCCCCAACGGGAGTCCCAATATGAAAATATATCATCTACATATCGCAACCATATCATTTCTTTGGGCTTAATACTGACTAGAATCTCTGTCTCAAAAAACTCCATATACAAGTTAGCCAGAAGGGGGGACAAGGGGCTTCCCATACTACAACCAAATTTTTGCTTGTAAAAACTACCATTAAAGGAAAATACATTATTAGTGACGCATAACTTAAGTAAATCCATGGTTTTTTCAAGACCTAGTGGAAAATGCTCGGCAAAGGGAATCAGTTTAACGCTAAGGAACTGTAAAACATTATCTACTGGAACTTTAGTGAACAGAGATTCTACGTCTAAACTAAGGAGCTTTACATTACTTAAG